>SNQJ01S0010631.1:283450-325973 GCA_010110895.2 Picea sitchensis | reverse complement strand
AATATTTCCAGTATTCACTGCATGAACTCGTACAGCATCATCAAGATGATGGATCAAAGTAGATACCCTCAATACAGATAAATCCTGTAAAGGGTTGAACATAACCCCAAGTACATGAATCATTATAGCCTCCAGAGTATATTGACCAAGTATACTAATTAATCTTAAATCTTGTTCGGATAGACCATCCTTTTGCCGTAGATATGCCTGAGCAGTAATCTTATCTGGAGAAATCAATAGTTTAATCAAGCCAGGAACACTTTTAAAGATACTTTTTGTGTCAAAAGACATAGTCAAAGCCTCAATATTATTTTGTAAATCACGCAACGTATCAAATAACTCCTTTTGAGGTAAACTCCCTTTTCTATATTGATTTAGAACCACCAATTTCTTGGATTTCATCAACTCATGGATAACTGCATGGTTATAGTTATATACATTGCTCAATTTAGAACTAGAGATAGTTATGGAATCATCAATCTTTTGGTAGAAATTAATCCAGAAAAGATTGATGATTCGTTCCTTAGCCTCCTGCATTTTGATACCTGAATCCAAATTAACTTTTGGATGATCCGAAATCTCAGGAACTACATTCCCAGCATCAGCTATGTCATTAACCCTAAAAGGATTAACAACATTCTCATTATCAGAGTGAGAACTCTTAGGATTTATTTTCACCAAACTGTCAGCCACAACATTTATATTCTCCAAACTGTCAGCCACAACATTTATATTCTCCAAACTGTCAGCCACAACATTTAGTTTATCAGAACCACTTGAACAAGCATAACCAATAGATACCAAGAATTGACTCACAAAAGCTGTAAGGCTAGCTGGCCGCCTGTTTTTAATCAAAGGGCAAGACTGGGAGCATGAAGCCCTCCCTAGCTGATATAAAATCAATAAGATCATGGTTTAATTCAATATTAAGGTTGCCCAGACCCAGGGGGTAAGGTATGCAGGTCACTCTTGAGTTACTCTTGCACACCAGGCATTTGCCCGCTCGTTTAGGCACGAGTAGAAAATCCTATACACCTTAGTATCTAAGGGCACAGGAAATTCTATACTCTTGTTTTAAACTTTGTCCCGAAGTTTGTAAAATCAAATAATGAAAGCAATAAATGTAGCTGATATTAATTTATATATCAAAATATCAAAATAAATAAGGAAATCAATGATGCATTTCATATGCGTCCTCCCAAGTAGCATAATGAGGACTATAATTCTCCCACTAGACCTTGACTTGAATGCCCAATTGATGCCATATTTGTATAGCGCATTGGTCTAGTATGCGTATTGGCTTTGCCATGAGAGCACCCTTGTCTGATACCTGCAATGAACTCATATCAATAATATGTGACAGATCTGAAATATAATGTCGTAAAAATGAAACATGAAACAGACCGTGCATATGTCTCAAAGAATCAGGTAAGGCTAGTCGATAATCCATGGGTCCTTTCCTTTCGACAAATTATAAAGGTCCCAAAAACCTTGGAGAGAGTTTAGAACCCTTTCCAAAATTAATTTAACTCATATGCGGCTTCACTCGCCAGAATAATTTATCACCAACCTCAAAATTGCAGTCTATACGATGCACATCTACATAAATTTTATGTCGGTCTTGCGCTTCTTTAATCCTTTTCCTTATGGATTGCATCTAATATTCCATTTCCTAAATCACTTCTGGTCCCACCAGGACCCTATCCTCTAGTTGATCATAACTTAGAGGTGTCCTACATGGTCTTCTGTATAGAAAATCAAAATATACCATGCTTATCGTACGATGATTACAATTGTTATACATAAATTCTACCAATGGTAAAAATTCTTCCTATCGTTTCTATTGATCCACCAGATGCATTCATAGCATATATTCTATAATTTGATTCATTCTTTTAGTTTTTCCATCTGTCTCAAAGTGATATGTTGTACTAAAATTTAATTTCGTTCCCAAAGCCTCTTGGAAACTAGTCCAAAAAAGTCCAATGAATACCAATCCTCTATCAAATATCATCTTCCTTGGTACACCATGCAATATCAAAATTTCGTTATCAATTTTTTTATCTATGTCTAGTGCTTGATACGTCGTACAAGCTGGGATAAAATGTGTACTCTTCGTCAAAGTGTCGAAAACTACAAAAACATAATCATGTTTCCTTGCCATCAATAGCAACCCAACAATAAAATTGATCGATATAACTTCCCATTTCGATTCAAGAATCATATGTGGCTGTAATAATCCCGCTGAATGTCTATGTTCAACCTTCACTTTCTAACATTCCAGACATGTCACCACGTAGTTAACTATATATTTATTCATTCCTTTCCAAAAGAATAATGTTTTAAGATCTTCCTTCATCTTCGTGACACCAGGATGAGCCATATACACTGCTTGATGAGGTTTGTTCAAAATTAAATTTCTCAATTCGTCATTTGGTGGTACAAAAAAATCCCAAGTGAGCTCGACCCCATATAATCTAGACTCCTCTGTGGAACTTTTCTCCCAGTAATATTCCCACCAATTTTTGACATGGGGGAGATATATAAGGAGTGTGAAGGTGATCTTTTCCCTGTCGAAAAAATTATGAACAAAAAAATAACCTTCTAACAGATTTAACTATTTCTCTAGGGCATCCACATCTATTTGACCTTCAAATACGGTAATATAAAAATTAACCTATACCTTGAAAGGAGAGGTTCTTCCAACATGGTTGTTTGATGAAGATGCACCTTTTGCTATCGGCAAGCATTGAAGGATGTGGGAAAATTTCTCCATCATTTCATCCCTTTGTCGCATGAGAGCTTGCTCAAGCAACAGATTGATATGATCGTCTGCTCTGTCATTTTTCTTTTCTTCCACCATGGAGGGTTTCTTGGTTGTGTGAGAGAAATTTTATTCAAGAGAGACAATATCGAGACCGAACTTTCTATACTTGGACCTCGTCGGGGACATGTACTGAAAAAACGATCAAGAACAACTTGCTCTTATACCACTGATCCAGATTAGTTTTTAGCACGAAATGAGAGCGGATATATAATAAAGAAATGCACAGAGATATCACATATATATAATAATATAACATAAATGTATCATATATGCAACCATAAAAATAGAGATGCATTAATACATGATTTCTATTAATGAAAGAAATGTACAGAGACTGTAAAAATACAGTGAAAGACTCGCTAGAATGGTGGCATCTTATCTCTGAGAAGAGATGTTACGGCTACTCACATTCGCAAGAATATGATTATTTCAATGAATCTCTACGGGACTTTTTAACATAAGTAAAATCCAAAATCCTAACCCCGCAACATGAAAATCCAAAAGGTTTGCGGTCCTCGATGGGGGTAGTTGATACGTCAACTTCTCGAGGGCGTAACTTTCACATATGATCTCCGTTTGGAGCACTCAATACACCGTTGGAAAGGTCCAACCGAGAAGAACGATTTTAGACTAGTCGAGGATAGTGTTTTAAATAATCACCTACACTGTGAATCTCCAAAAAATGTCGTTTAGAGCCTCAAAACAACCCCAGAAATTTGGAACCCAAAAAATTGTCGAAAAACTGCCAAGATGGAAAACTATTTTTTGAGCACGTGGAATAGGTGGGTGGCCACCGATATCCACCTGGATCAATCCTCCCTCCTTAGGAATAAATTTTCTTCATTGCATTGAGTTCCCAGGGAGAGAGTGAAGCGTTTTCTAAATCTTAATCTTGGTGAGATGCTTTCCTTGCTGAAGACATCGTGCTGCTCGGTTCGTGGAAGCCTGTCATGAAACTGTTGCTAGAAGGGTTGAATTTGTTCAACAATTTGGGCTATCTAAGAAGACTATGTGCAGAAGGAATCTGTGCATTTTTTTGCAATCTTATCAACCTGCTTCTGTTGGATAGAAGGTGATTGGGCAGAGGCTATAGTGGTTGCAGTATCCTTCTGTTCCCCTTTTGAACAGATTGTGAAGTAGATTAATTTTGTAGTGTGAGATACTACCTTGTGGCACTGTTTAGGTGGGAGAATAGTTGGAACTACTTCTGGTATTCTACAGAGATCAACCCCTAGATTAACAATGACAGTACAGGGTCGAGACTCATAAATACCATTGTGCTTCCACATATATGGATGGCCCAACAAAACATCACAGACATCTAGTGGGGAAACATCACATAATACCTCATCCTTGAAGGGTTGGATGTCGTATGACAATTGACACTGCTAGCTGACACAAAGATCACGTCCCTGACGAAGCCACTCTATGTTGTATGGTTGCGGGTGTGGTGTTGTCAACAATCCCAACTGTTTGACGACCTCTATTAGGATGAGGTTCTTCTGGATTTTTCTATTAACAATAAAATGTAGCGGGGTCCCCTTAACCCACATCTATGAATGAAAAAGGTGCTCCTCCTCTTTAGGTTCTGTGGGTTCCTATGGTTGAATTATCGCGGTTGCGACAATAACAATGGGGTTTGCATCGATGATCTGTCTTTTACCCATATTTTCAGAATCAGATTATGAATCAGGGTTTGGCTCCTTGTCCTTGATCTCGACCACCAATGACTATTTTGAGAGACATTCCTCAGTGTTGCTCCAAGGTGTTTTGTGGAAATCGCACCATTTTTCGGTATCCTTCTTTGTCTTCCCATGACCCTTCTTTTCCAGTGGCTTGGATTGGTTTTCAGGATACTGTTTGTTAGGGTCGTCTTTATCATAATTTGGTTGTTGTATATTTGCAGACCCAAACTCCCATTTGTTTTGGTGCTTAAATTTCTGCTCGATTTTAATAACATACGATAAGCATCATCGAGTGATGAGATGTCTAGAAAATACATTTCAGTTTGTATGTATCGATGAAGATCCCCACGGTATTTCAAAATCAAATGTCGTTCGGAGTCTTTGATACCTAGCTTGGTGCGAAAGGTATGGAAGGTATTAGTGAAATCCATAACTACTTGGCCCCTCTCTTTCCGCAGTGTGGTCCATCTCATGTATTGGTTCTCATAGTTGCCAATAGTGTAATATTGTTCTTTTACCACATCCATAAAAAAATCCCAAGTCGGCTCAGCCCCATATATTCCAAACTCCTCTGTGGAACTTTGCTCCTAGTAAGTTTCCCACCAATGTTTGACATGGGGAAGAAATTTAAGGAGTGCGAAGGTGATAGTTTCCCTATCGAAAAAATTATGAATAGAAAAATAACCTTCTAACATATTTAACCATTTGTCTAGGGCAGCCGCATCTATCTGACCTTCAAATACGAGATAATCAAAATTAACCTATACCTTGAAAGGATAGGTTCTTCCAAAGTGGTTGTTTGATGAATATGTGTATGTTTCTATCGACGGGCATTGAAGGATGTGGGAAAAATTCTCCATCATTTCATCCCTCTGTCACGTGAGAGCTTGCTTAAGCAATAGATTCATAGGATCATCTTCTCCATTGTTTTTCTTTTCTTCTGCCATGGAGGGTTTCATGGGCGTGCGAGAATGATTGTGTTCAAGAGATACAATCTCGAGACCCAACTTTATATACTCTGACCTCATCAGGGACATGCAATGAAAAAATGATCAAGAGTAGCCTGCTCTGATACCACTGATACGGATTATGTTTCGGCACAAAATGAGAGTGGAGATATAATAAAGAAATGCACAGAGATATAATATAACATAAATGTATCAACAGTGTAACCATAAACACATAGATACAATAATACACAATTTCTATTAATTAAAGAAATGTACAAAGACTGTAAAAATCCAGAGTGAAAGAATCGCTAGAATGGTGGAAACTTATCTCTGAGAAGAGATGTGACGGCTACTCGCATTCACAAGAATATTATTATTACAATGAGGCTCTGAGGGGCTTGTTAACATAAGTAAAATCCAAAACCCTAACCCCGCAATATGAAAATCCAAAAGGTTTGTGAGCCTCTATGGGGTTAGTTGATACGTCAACTTCCCGAGGGCATAAATTTTGCATCCGATGTTCGTTTAGGGTGATTGATACACCGTTGGAAAAGTCTAACCAAGAAGAACGATTTTCTACTAGTCAAGGCTAGTGCCTCTACTAATATCCTGGACCCTGAATCCCCAGAAAACATCGTTTAGGGCCTCAAAACGACCCCATAATTATGGAACCCGAAAAATTGTTGAAACACTGCCAAAATGGAAAACTATTTTTTGAGCCCGTAGAATAGGTGAGTGGCCACCGATATCCACCTGGATCAATATTTCCTCCTTAGGATGAAATGGTATCCATTGCATTGGGTTTTCGAGGGAGGGAGGGAAGCGTTTGCTGAATATGAATCTTCGTGAGTTGCTTGCCTTGCTAGAGATGTCACGTTGTTCATTTTGTGGAAGGATGCCACAAACCTGTTGCTACAAGGGTTGACTATGTTCAACCATTCAAGCTATCTAAGAATGATTATGTGCAAAAATAATCTTTGCGTTTTGATGAAATATTGTCGACCTGCTTCTTTTGGATAGAAGGTGCTTGGGTCGAGGCTGTAGTGGTAGCAGTATCCTTCCATTCCCCTTTTGAATAGATTGTGAAGAAGATGTATTTTTTAGTATGAGATACTACATAATACCTCATCCTTGAAGGGTTGGATGTTGTATTACAATTGACACTGATGGCTGACATGAAGATCACATCCCTGTCGAAGCTACCCGATTTTGTATGGATCCGGGTGTGGTGTTGTCGACAATCCCAAATGTTTCATGACCTCTACTGAGATGAGGTTCTTCTTATTTCCGCTATCAACAATAAAATGCAGTGGAGTACCCTTCACCCACATATATGAGTGAAAAAGGTGTTCCCCCTTTTCAGGATATATGGGTTCTTCTCGTTGAATTGTTGCAATTGCAAAAATAGCAGTGGTTCTATGTCGATGATCTATTTTTTACTAGTATTTTCATAATCAGATTTTGAATCAGGGTTCGACTCCTTTTCTTCGAGCTCGGCCACCAATGACTGTTTTGAGAAACATTCCTCGGTGTTTTGCTAATGGATTTTGTGGAAATCGCACCATTTTTTGGCATCCTCTTTGTCTTCCCATGACCCTTACTTTCTTATGGCTTGGACTCCTTTTCGCGAGACTATTTGTTAGGGCCATATTTATCATACTTTTGTTGTTGTAGATTTACAGAACCAAACTCTCGTTTGTTCTGGTGATTAAATTTCTAATCTATTTTAACAACATATCGATAAGCAACACCGAGTGATGAGATATCCAGAAAATCTGTTTTAGTTTGGATGTATCTGTGTAGAGCCCCACAATTTTTCAGAACCGAATTTCATTCAGAGTTTTTGATACCCTGCTTGGTGCGCAAGGTATGGAAGGTATTGGTGAACCCTAGATCTTCTTGGCCCCTATCTTGCCGCAATGTGGTCCATCTCATGTATTGGTCCTCATAGTTTCCAATAGGGTAATATTGTTCCTTTACCACATCCACAAAAAAATCCCAAGTGGGCTCGGCCCCATATATTCCAGACTCCTTTGTGGAAATTTTATCCCTGTAAGTTTCCCACCAATGCTTGACACAAGGGAGATCTTTAAGGAGTGCGAAGGTGATATTTTCCCCGTCAAAAAAATTATGAACAGAGAAATAACCTTTTAACATATTTAACCATTTGTCTACGGAATCCACATCTATCTAACCTTCAAATACATGATTATCAAAATTAAACTCTACCTTTAAATGAGATGTGCTTCCAAAGTGGTCATTTGATGAAGATGTGCCTATTTCTATAGACATTTGTTGAAGGATGTGGGAAAAACTTTCCATAATTTCGTCCCTCTGTCGCATGAGAGCTTGCTCAACCAACAGATTGATAGGATCGTATGCTCCGTCATTTTTCTTTTCTTCCACCATGGAGGGTTTCTTGCACGTGCGAGAGCGATTGTCTTCAAGAGAGACAAGCTTGAGATCTAACTTTCTATACTCGGACCTCGTTAGGGACATGCAATGAAAAAACAATCAAAAGAAGCCTGCTTTGATACCACTGATCCAAATTATTTTTTGGCATGAAATAAAAGCGGTGATATAATAAAGAAATACAGAGAGATATCAAGAATATGCAATAATATAATATAAATGTATCAGTGATGCAACCATAAACACAGATATACAGTAATACATGATTTCTATTAATGAAAGAAATATACAGAGACTGTAAATATATAGAGTGAAAGACTCGCTAGAATGGAGGTAGCTTATCTCTGAGAAGAGATGGGACGGCTACTCGAATTCACAAGAATATGATTATTACAATGAGTCTCTAAGGGTGTTTTTAACATAAGTAAAATCCAAAACCCTAACCCCACAAGATGAAAATCCAAAAGGTTTGCTAGCCCCAATGGGGGTAGTTGATACGTCAACTTCCTAGTGGTGTAACATTTGCATATAATCTCTGTTTGGGGTGATCGATACACCGTTGGAAAGGTCTAATAAAAAAGAACGATTTTCGACTGGTCTAGGTTAGTGTATTTGTTAATCTTATGAACCCTGAATCCCCAAAAGATGTTGTGTAGGGCCTCAAAATGACCCCCGAAGTTTAAAACTCGAAAAACTGCCAATATGGAAAACTCTTTTTCAATCCCATAGAATAGGTGGGTGGCTAGTGATATCCACCTAGATTAGATGATGAGCCCAAATCATTTGGGGAGGAATTTGATTGAGTAGAGGGAAAACTATGGAAGGATGCCATGGTCAAAGAGATGGAATCCTTGCACAAGAATGAGATGTGGGACTTACTTTAATTACCTAGTAGAATAAATCGTGTCAGTAGAAAATGGGTATTCAAGAAGAATATGAACACAATAGGTCAAGTCAAGAAATTCAAATCTCAACTGGTAGAAAAAGGATATTCCCAAGTCGAAGGAGTCTAATTCTGTGATATATTTTCCTTTGTTGCAAAATTGAATTCCATTAGAGTACTAATGTCTCTTCCAACAACATTTGATATGGAAATAAAACATATGGATGTAAATACAACTTTCCTACATGGGGACCTGGAAGAAGAAATCTACATGAAACATCCTGAAGAATTTGTAGTAAAGGGAAATAAATATACGGTGTGCAAATATCCCTTTATGATCTAAATAAATCAACAAGGATGTGGTACCAAAATTTCGACACATAGATCCTTAGTTTTGGGTTTGTCATAAGAAAAGTTGATCATTGGATATATTCAAGAGAAGAAGTTAGGAGTTTCATATATGTAGCATTGTATGTCGATGACATGTTGTTGATTGGGAACAACATGAACACAAGAAACGAGGTGAAGAAGAAATTATCCTCCAAGTTAGACATTAAAGATCTCGATGCAACGAACTTCATCCTGGGAATTGAGATCAAGAGAGATCAAGTAGCTAGAAAGTTTTGGTTGAGCCAGAAGAAGTATAGTGAAACAATTTTGAAACGTTTCAACATACACGATTGCAAACCTGGGAAGGTGCCAATTCATGTGGGAGAAAGGCTAACTGTTGAACAATGTCCAAGGACACAATATGAAATAGAGGACATGGCATGTGTTTCCTATGCAATTGTTGTTCATAGTCTAATGTATGTGATGGTTTACACTCGACCATACATCGTACGTGCAATGGGAGTGTTGATTAGATACACATCGACACTTGGGAAGGAGTGATGGACAACTGTCAAGAGAGTATTCAAGTATTTTGGTGGCACCAAACATTATGCTATATGCTACCAAGGAAAATATGGAGATGAAAGTTGAGTAAATTTACATGGCTTTGTCGACGTTGACTGGGGTGGAGATCTGGATCATTGAAGGTCGTCCGATGGATATGTGTTCAATATGTTTGGTGGAAAATAAATTAGATGAGTAAGTGACAAGAGGTCGTAGCCTTGTCAACAACATAAGTTGAGTACATGGAAACCACTTATAGAAGTAAAGAAGATATATGGTTGCAAAGGTTGTGTTCATGAATTGGGTTTGAGTAGAAATCTATGAAGATAAGTTGTGATAGTCAAAGTGCAATATTCCTGGCCAAGAATCGAACTTATCATTATAAGCCTAACAAAAATCATGTAAAATACTATTCCATGAGACATGGTGGAAAAAAACAAGGTGTTTCTAGAGAAATTAGACACTTTGGAAAACATAAAAGATTCTTTGACCATGTCTATGAGTGTTGTGATCCTCTCTTGGTGAAGAGAGGAAATGGGAATTGTTTCCTTGGGTTTGTGAATGGGATTTCAGATATCTCCCATTTTCAGTAAAGAAAACAACAAGTGGGAGAATTTTGTATTGTTATATTAATTGCAGTGAAAGTCTAGTCGAAGTGGATCAACTGATAGTCGAAGTCAAATAAATCGATAGAAAGTAGAAGGTCGAGGTGGTTCAATCAGGTAAGGTCGAACTCAAAGATATCGAAAAAAATTCGAAGAGGTCAACTGAAAATAGGTCAACTAAAAACAGGTCAATAGGTGGGCATGTGGAAACCAACTGAAGACCAAATGAAGGTCGATTGATAGTTGACTGGTAATCTGACTAGGTAGTCAACTATAACAAAATCCTGAGATTTGTGGGATTTGTACCCAATTATATGCATGGATATGTAACCAATTTTGGTTGATTTTACTTAGGGTTTTTCATATCGTAAATACTATAAAGAAGGCACACTCCAATTATATAAAAGTTAATCAATAATTGTAGAATAGATAATCTTTAGAGGTTGTTTGTCATGCAGATGTAATTCAAACTGGCTATAGGGTTGTTATTTTGTAAAGAAAGAAGGTATGATATTGATTGTGTCTTAGGTGTAGATGAAGGTTAGGCATGTAACCTTTTATTATGAATGAATAAGACAACAAGAGAGAAACACGCTCGAGGAATTTTGGTTTTCCCATTTTGGTTTCAAGGGTAAAATCTCTATGCACTGTGTGTTTTCTTTGTCATTTACTTTCTTGTTTAAATATTTATTCCTCTCTTCTACTAGGTTTAATGTGGAAGTGTTCCTTATTTTCTAATTTTCTAGAGTTCAGTATTGAGCAACATGGATTATGAAGAAGATGCACACTTGGAAACAATGCCAAGGCTTATTTCCTAAACAAATATCATACATATAAAGAGATTCTCCACATACTACATTCATATATTTGTGGACCAATTCTAGTAGTATCAATTTTAGGAAGGATGTATTGTGCTTCTTTCATTGATGAATTCTCTTGCAAAACTTGGATCTACTTCCTATAGACCAAGGATGAGGTATTTAGCAGGTTGTAAGAGTTTGAAGCTCTAGTTGAAAACTAGATAGGGATGAATACCAAAGTCTTCAAATTAGACAATGAGGGGGAGTATACCTCCAAGGATTTTTAGGTTTTCTACAAGAAGGAAGGAATCAAGAGGGTGTTTATTGTTTCATACAACCCAAAACAAAATGGGTTTCAGAGTAGAGGTATTGATCCATCATAGTGGATGTTAAGGTCATTATTCTTTACCAAGACTTTCTGATATTTCTTTGGGTAGAAGCATGCAAAACAACATTCTACATATTGAATCGATGTCCCCATGGGATCTTTGAGGACAAGAAAATAGAGGAGTCATTCATTGGTGTGCATCTAGATATGAGTCATTTCCACATATTTGGATATCTAGTTTATATCCATGTACTAATAAAAAAGATGAATAAGTCAGAGCCCTCAAGTATGAATGGTTTACAATGAGACTTGAAATGCCTACAAGGTCTATATTCCAAAGTAGAGGAAGATAGTAGTGAGTAAGAATGTAAATTTTGAGAAAGTATTTGCATCTAGGAAGTCCCATGATGTTATTAAAGTGATGGAAGATGAGGAGCATGAAGCTACAAAAGTTGAGATACAATCACTAGTGAAATCTAGGGAAGTGCAAAAACCTTTAGGTGAAAGAGAGATGAATATATCTCCTTCCACTTCTATCAAGAGGCCTGAATGGTTCATTGAAATAGTGAGGGATTCTTAGAAGTATCTAGAGGCTCCAAGGAGCACATTTAGAGAGAGAAAATATCCAAAGAAGATTCCAAACTACATGGAATTAGTGAGCATCACCATAGATTCTAAGACTTCCATATTTCAGGAGGTAGTAGACGAATAAGTATGGTGTGATTCCATGGTGGAGGAGTACACCTCTATAAAACAAATGATGTTTGGGACATATTTCCAAGACTATAATGGAAGTTAGTATTGAGTTCCCAATGGATCTATAAGATCAAGAATGCAATAGGTGGTAGCACTGAGAAGTTCGAAGTGAGGTTTGTGGAGAGAGGGCTCTCCCAAAAAGAGGGAGTGGACTATCAAGAGACATTTTTTCTAGTCACCTGGTACACTTCCATTAGAGTAGTTACGTCCTTAGTTCCATTTATGGAGTGGAGGATACATCATATGGATGTGAAAATAATTTTCCTTAATGGGATCATTAAGGAAGAAGTGTGCATAGAGTGGTTTCAAGGCTCTGAGGTAAATGGGAAGGAATCACACATGCGCAAGGTCAAAAATCCTCATATGGACTCAAGGAAGCATTGAGGGCATTGAATTCCATGATAGATGGATATATGCCTAGTATTGTATTCATTGGGAGTAAAGAAAATGATAACTTATAATATATATTTGTTGGGTATGATATGCTCATTTTTCATGTTGTATGTAGATGACTTGTTTCTTACAACTGCAGATAAGATCATCATAGAGTGAAAAGATGACAGACAACTAATTTTGAGATGAAGGACATTAATATGATGCATTAATTCTTGGGTTTGGAGGTTTATAAGAAACCAAGGTAGATTTTCCTTGGGACGTGTAAGTATGTAGTTGAAATCCTAAAGAGGTTTTGAATGAAGGATTTCAAAACTATGGAGACACCCATGATCACTAATATGGAGAAGGTGACAACTTCAGATTTAGATTTTTCGGATCCCACATTTTATCAAGGCAACTGATAGGTTCCTTGATGTATTTGGTTAGCACTAGGATATATATTTTTTGCAATGAATACCTTGAGTGAGTTCATGGCAGAGTTGAGGAAGGAGCATTGAGTAGTAGAAAAAATGTTCTTAGATACTTGAGGGAAACATTGGATTATGGTCTATGATATTTTTTAGATGGTGAAGTGAATTTATAGAGGTATTCAGTCTTATATTGGGTAGGAAATGCAACAAATAGGAAGAGCACATTAGGTCGTTTCTTTAGCTTGATATTAGCAATGATATCCTCGTTTAACACGAAGTGAACCTGCATGTAACTTAGATTATTAGATATATAATACATGGTAGCCGATAATGCTAGCTATGAAACCATGTGACTTTGCAAGTTACTTGAATGATTATTTGATAAGGAGTTAGACCCTATAGTCATTTGTTTTGATGATTAGATTTGTATAAAGTTATCTAAGAATATAGTGTTTGTGATATGACCAAGCACATATTTATCATATATCACTTCATATGAGATAGGATTTAGAAGGGTTAAGTGAAGCTCCTATATATTCCCATATATTAGAATGTAGCTAATATTCTCACCAAGCATTAAGCAAAAGGTAAGTTTGAAGCATCAGTGTGAAACATGTAGGAAGAAGATGGGCCTGATGGTTAAGAACATGTGTTTCCTCCTAAGAGGTCACAAGCTCAAATCCAGAGGGGGGTAGGGTATGTATACCTTTGTAGACTTTACCAATCAAATCGCTGGGCGATCCCTTGTCCCACAAACAAGGGGGTCTCATACACCAATTTGGTGTGGTGGCTTGGCCATGACCTTAAAAATAGATTATTATTATTATTATTAGTTAGAGACATTTATTTTGTGACCACCTTGGAAAGGTGAGCAATAATTCTATTTTTTTTATTTTAACTTGAAAAAAAAAAGTGAAATTCTTATGTTTTGAAGTAAACTAGACTTAGGAATCTAAATGAATATTCTAGACGTTTTAAAATATTAGTGACTTAGATTAGGATTTAATATTAGTAATTAGGATTTAAATTCTTAGTTTGTAGTTTATACACTATTATCAACACTTATGAATCCCAATTGCATAAACCCTAAATCATAAATAACCCCAATCCCAATCTTATAAACCTTAAACCCTCATATGATATTAATATCCTAATCATATTAAAAATGTACCCTAATAATAAATAACCCCTACTACATATATTAACACTATTAATTCTAAGAATTAATTATGATTAAAACCTAATTGTATAAACCTTAAATGAATAAATAATTAAAAGCCTCCTAAACCCTAGATTTATATACATATATATACACACTATTATCAATATTTACACCTAGTTATGATATCCACACTTAGGTAATAATTATTAATTATTGAATTAGTAATTTATTTGATTTTACCTTTGCTTTCAATACTTATAAATGCATCCTAAGCATAAATAAAACTATTATTCATATTTAATCATATGATATTAATATCTTAATCATATTAAAAATGTACCCTAATCATAAATAACCCATACTACATATATTGACACTATTAATTCTAATAATTAGTTATGATTAAAACCTAATTGCATAAACCCTAAATGAATAAATAATTAAAAGTCTCCTAAACCCTAGATTAAAATACATATATACACACACTATTATCAATATTTACACCTAGTTATGATATCCACACTTAGGTAATAATTATTAATTATTGACTTATTAAATTATTTGATTACTTTTGCTCTCAATACTTATAAATGCATCCTAATCATAAATAACACTATTATTCACATTTACTCATTCTAATAATTAGTTATGATTAAACCCTAAAAGAATAAAAAATTAAAAGCCCCCTAATCACTTTCAAAAACCCTACATAAATATGTATCATGATTCAGATAGGTGGTAGCTATAATTGAGGAGATTAGTTGCTATGATTGAAGAGATTAGTTATCTTCACTCAAAGTAAAAAAAGGAAAATAAAGGAGAGACACATCACATACATGAAAAGATAGAAAGAGAGTTGGAAGAGGTAAAAGTACATTCAAGGAGAAGAAGAGAAGAAAATTATTGAAGTGACCAACAAGTACAACTGGCCATACAATCTGTACCATTTATGTAGAAATTGTTTCTTCCTACACAAGTCATACACCCTTAGATATGGTCTTACAATATTGAACATACAATTGTTGGTTCAAAGCATGTTGCACAGGTCACCTTGTAAGATTTTATTAAAATATTAGAAGGATAAATGCTCATGTATTTTTTTTGTTTCTTTAGTTTTTCATTTCCTAGTTACTATGTAATTGAATGTTCAAAAAATTACTTTTATGTAGTTAAATAAATTATTTGTTGAATTATTTAATGAGATAACATTAAGAAAGAATTCACCTGGGTTGAAAAGATGGATTGATCTGTTAATTTTTTACATATAACAATAAAAAGGAAATTAAGATATTAATAAGGTATAAGAAAAAACATAACTAATAGAAATAATATATTTCTACAATAGAGATTGTGAATCTTAAATCCACACACTTCTACCAAGAGGATCAACATATTTTAATTACAAGAAAGTCAAGGACATAATGATCTTGCATACATATAAATTATATTGCACACCCCATTGAGATGTTACTATAATTCTTTGAGTATCATGTTCGTTGAAATGGACATGTGTGTTAATGTTCATATTTCTCAAATTGAGAATGAATTGGAGAAAATGCAATTAATTGTGAGGCCCATTTGGAGTGAGTTGTATATTATTTTATATGATTTTATAAGATGAAAATTTAAGTTTATTTAAAGAAATGAAAATAATGTTAAAGGTAACTAATTCCATTTTATTTGTTGTATAGATTTTCAAAATTCAAAGAGAATAGTGTAACGAATTCCATTTTAATCTATTGTATAGATATTCAAAAATTCAAAATGTAACTAATTCCATTTTAATCTATTGTAGAGACATTAAAAAATTCAAAATGTAACTAATTCCATTTTAATCTATTGTAGAGACATTTAAAAATTCAAAATTACATGTATACAAGTTGTTTGTGTATAGACATTCTTATAATATTACCTTATAATGTGTTTTGATCATACTTAGTAAATAATTGTTTAATGGTTTAATATGTCATTCATGGATATGTAGTTATATGATGATGTTTGGTTATTAATTGAATAATTACTTATTTTTTATTATGTAAATTATATTGTATTTTTGTAGTAGATTTATAGATATGAGTCTAGGTGTTTCTTGATTTGGTTATGATGAAGATCCTCGGAGAAAAGATAATTAAAAGAGAAAAGAGAAACAACTAAATAGTTGATAATCAGAATAAAAGAGAAAATGTAATCAATAATTAGATATTTTGTTCATTGCCTTTTAAGATGAGTAATATTTTTTTTTTTTTTTTCTTTACAATTTATTTGTATAATATTTTGTAAGTTTGTAAATCTCTCTTTAACATAAATAAATATCTTTTATAAGTGAAAACTACATCATTGTGAAAAGAAAATTGTCAAATCTTTAATTCAGTTTCTCTTCTACTATAACTATACTTGTTAAATAGATTTTATGGAACAATTTATATTCCAAATATATAAATGATTTACCATAATACCAAATATTTAATGAAGTTTCTCTTCTACTATAACTATACTTATTAAAAAGGTTTTATAAAACAATTTATATTCCAAATATGTAAATGATTTATCATAATACCTATTCCTTATATAAACATAATATATGAATACATGTAGACATTCAAAACCTAATGAATTTAATCAATTTTGATAATTTGAAGGAGAAGGTGATACCTTGCTTTTAGATGGCAAGCACCAAGTACTATTTACCTATTCCTTATATGAACATAATATATGAATACATGTAAAAATTCAAAGCCCAATGAATTTAGTCAATTTTGATAATTTGAAGAAGAAGGTGATACCTTGCTTTTAGATGGCAAGCACCAAGTACAATTGTTTGTAGCAAAGGGTCAAGTATTTCCAAGATTTATGGAATGGGTATATTTGAAAATCTTCTAAAAGTTGCAATAAATAGTGAAAAAGCATCCCAAATGAAAAGAAGAAGAATTTATTTAACACATTCAATCTAAAATGTAAAATGGTAACATTGTTATTTTTTTTAATTGAATGTTTAAAAACGGTTTTGAAAACTAAGTAAGCAGGTAAAGTTAACAAACATCTAAGCATAGAGAAAAAATCTGAAAATTGCCCTAGCCCTTAGCCTCAAGGGCTAGCTCAACTCAATTTAGACTCAAGGGTTACAGCTCAATCGGTTTGCTTTGTAATAGTTCATTGCTATTACAGCCCTTCTTGTCTACCAAAACAAATAAAGCTACCTTGCACGAAATCTGAAATGTCGAAACATGTTCAATCGCATTGTAGCTTCTCTTCTTCAACTAGCCATAATCACTCAATTCCGTCAATATATCACAAAGGCATTTGACGCCATTGTTCATCTGTGGATGCTGGATTCGAAAACTCGCATCTAAGCTTTTTCTTAATAATACATACACAAGAATATGGCTATTATTTTTTATTTCCTCAAGATCTCTTTTATTTCCTGGGGTTCGAA
The DNA here is from genome assembly GCA_010110895.2 of Picea sitchensis. NCBI lineage: Eukaryota > Viridiplantae > Streptophyta > Pinopsida > Pinales > Pinaceae > Picea > Picea sitchensis. The sequence goes on along the minus strand of SNQJ01S0010631.1, from coordinate 308,432 downwards.
AACTTGCATCTTAAATTTAAACGTTTTATGTTTTGTTTGTTGGTTTGTTTTTCTTTTATTTATTTATTTATTTTGTTTTAAATTTGATTAAAAAGTGTTGGATTTGTTTATTCAAGCAGTTAAGTTTGTATAATTAAAATGTTCTAATTAACAGGTTAAATTTATTTATACATTTAGAAATACAATTTAAACAACAAAAACTTGTAATTTTGTTCAAATTTTTATAACATAGGATGAAACTTAACTAAAAATATCATCTTTAACAAAACTAAAAACTTAGATGTAATCATCTTTTAAAAAAATAAAAAATAAAAACTTCGATTTTAGTCATTTATACACCTCGATTTTGGTAGGAGTACGTGAGTATATTTATACTCGCCTCAGTTCTGCTGCGACTATGTTTGCATATGATTGAGTTTTGTATGATTGAGTTTTTAACAAAAGGAAAATTTTGTTTTTAATTCCAGGTAATCGATATTGATCATAAAAAATACAATTTGACTGTAGTTGTCAAACGGTTGAAACAAGTTGTGATATGTGCCCTTTAAACGGGTATTCACAGACATTTACAGAAAATTTTGCGGGCCATTCTTCCTAGAAACACATGGATGCCAGAAATGAGATAGATGGTTAGGTGTGAAAGCTCTTTGGGAAGAGGTGGAAAGGCCCTGTGGAGAAAATAAAGTCATTAAATGATGAGAACAACCACGTCAGCTATACCTAAAATATCGCTGGTCTAAACCACGTCAGCTATACCTAAAATATCGCTGGTCTCGTTAGACCAGCGACCAAACTGCCTGTAACTGCCTCACCCCATGTCCAATAGTAATTTACTTATTTATTCTCACCAACCAATCAGGCGAAAGCATTTAACGAAATACAATCAGATGCCTGCTGTATTAAACTACTCCCTCTCAACTATCAGTCCCATTCGATTCGGAATTGCTCACGTTTACGCCTTCATTCATCATTCTGTCTCAACTATCAGTCCCTCTCAATTATCTCCGTGATGTGAGAAGGCTCATAAAAACAAAGGGGCATTCCAGAGCCCGAGAACACCAGAGATAGCAAATTTCAGTAAGCAAAACAAAACAAAAACAAATTATACTTCTGGCAGTCGGAGCACGGTATGAAGGTGATAAATCAGCAAAGCAAGTTCATGGGAAGAAGGGTTGGATGGTGCGTCAGGCTATGAGAGTGTATAAGTATCCAGGGCAAGTTGATGCACATTACATTTGGTAACATTACATTTGGTGTATAACAAGTTAATTAGCTGCAGTTCACTGTTTTAAATGTTTTTACTGTTGACATGTTATGAGAAGGTAGAATAGGGTGTTGTTTAACTATTCTATGAAATGATTTTTTTGTTATATGAAATAATTTTTTATCAAATTATAAATTTTTGTTTAAAATTCATTTTTGAATGTAGAAATGAATTGAACATGCTGAATTTTTTTTGGAGTATTAAAATTATATAAAAATAATCACTCAAATCTACACATCTACTAATTTCTTGCCCAATTTCAAATAAAAATCCCTAAATATATTGACGGAAAAAAATAATTTTTTAAACACATAATAGAATTCTCTTAAATCTCCATATACTCCATATACTGTACTCCTAGATCTCCATGTACTGTAATTAATGTATCTAACACAACACAACCTTGTCCCATGGCATGCTTCAACTTTGATCAATGGAAGTATAGGACAGGTGGAAAGAATAAATGAACCTTGTCCCATGGCATGCTTCAACTTTGATCAATGGAAGTATAGGACAGGTGGAAAGAATAAATGATGGGAGAGATGGTCAATTTATTTTTATTTTTAAATTATAGAGGTTAAAAATTTAATGAAAAATTTAAGTGTATTTACTAGTAATTAAGCATTTTCACATAATATTTTATAAAATAAATTCATTTTATTTTAGGATGAAGTAATCAAGATCGCCTAAATTTTGTTTAGGTATATTTACGGTTAATTAGAGATTTTGACATAATATTTTATAAAATAAATTCATATTAATTTAGGATAGAGTAATGAAGATCAAGTTAATAAATATTTATCATTGGGATTGATTTGCTCATTGATTTTAGTAGAAATCATATATTGTAAGCCGCGGGTTATGTGATTTGGATTTTGAAGTTATATTTTAGTAGAAATCATATATTGTAAGCCGCGGGTTATGTGATTTGGATTTTGAAGTTATATTTGATCATGATGATTGTTTTAATATAAATCATGTCTTGTAAGCTTTATGGTGAGTGATTTTTGAGTTAAATGAGGAACTTTCTTAGAAATTGTTCGAGATTACTTTAATGTTTTTAACTTAATTTCGTGGAAAAAAAAATTTAAGTTTTATATGATCATGATGTAATATTTTTATTTCTTATAAGTTTTATAAGGATTGTAAATTTACGGATATGTTAAATTTTTTAATATATTATTTTTAAAAGTTTAATTTAAATTTATTGTGAATTTGATTTTTTTTTTATGTTTGAGATTAATTGAGAAAAAAATATTTTGAAAAAAAGCTTGAAATTTAAAAGAATTAATATAAGTTTCAAAATGCTACATAAAATAAAACAAGGTGAGTTGCAGCAAGTCCCTTCTTTAGGAAAGAGGTGTCATTGTATAGTGCTCACCTTTCAAACTTGGATGAGCTTGTTAAAGCTTTAGGTTGAAAGATTAGACTTGATGTCGCTTTCATCTATCTATATACTAAGGTAAGGTCTCTAGAGGTAGTTCAATCTTAGAGATGATGCACTTAAATTTTGTATATGTCCTCATTCCCATCTTGAGAGGTAATTGAATCTTAGATATGATGCACTTGAATTCTATATATGCCTTCATTCCCTAATTCCAGGATTTTGAGAATTCTCATTAGTGAACATAAATATATATAAGTGTGATCGTGATTTCATATATAGGAAGTGTTTCATTATATATGGAATGAGCTTGATAGATCACAACATGTTGTTGTATATAATAGACAATAGTTATCCCTATTTGTACTAATGATTTCCTTGCTTATAGGTATTTAACTTTAGATAATGGTTTTTCTAGTGGTGCTTTAAGTGGAACTACTCGTATTGGCTTTGCTACTCCTACATCTTTAATTGTTCATGGATAACTTCCATCCCTAGAGTTAAATATTTTTTTTATCCAACCTTGATAAATTAGTTGATGGTCAATGATGGATATGATAAAATCTAGTCATCGATAGGTGACTCACTCACCTAGTCGTTCAAAATCATCCCTATCATTAGTGTGGCATGTTAAAATTCTTAAGAACATTTTACCGTTTTCTTTTCTTGCCAATCTTGTCTAGAGTGGGATGATTCATTTATACTCCACTTATCCATTCTACCATTTCTCAAAGAGTCTCTCTCCTATGAGATAAAGTCTCTTGGGATGTAGAGTCTTAGGCTTCTTGGAGCCTTGTTAATTTGAATCATTTTTTAGTGTGAAAGAGAAGTAATATTAATATATTATTTAGAAAGTTATGGATTCTTAAACTTCTAAGAAAGGTTAATCCACAACAAAGAGAGGAGACTAGGAAACATCACTATACTAGTGGCTATGTAGTAAAAGAGAGGTGTGAGTTGATTTGCGCATAGCTATTCCTCCCCCAATACTGTAGAATATTAAATGCTTAATTTTGGCTCTTGATATATTAGAAACTTCTAAGCCACATGAACCTAGTCATGAACGAAGTCAACTTAACAAGATTTGTAAATTTGTTCTTTTACAATTACCCAAGTTACTTATGAGAAATCAATTATAGTTTTGGCATGTTTCTATAGGTTGTAACTTCAAAGATCGAGTAACCATATCCACCTAAGATCAATGGATCACCCCATTCCTAAGTATCATGTGTCAATTTAAATCGTGTTTGAATGTGAAATTAATTCTCTTGTTTTGATTGATTTCCATGTTTTTGTACTAATCAACTTATTATAAATGTATATGTAGGCACCATCATTCTTCATCCATTCACCACTACCACCTTTCCTTGTCCATCCTACACCTCCACTATACATCCCACATTACAAGATAAGTCTGGTCATTGGCCACCTTGGCCCAACACTTGGGATTATGTTTCCACCCCTAGGGTCCTTTGCCTAAGCCTACAACTCATGGATCTTTATTGCCACCCACGCCCACAACATTTCCCATTTTATCCAACCCATCCAGCGTATACCAATCCATCCCCACATTGCTACAACCCCCCATGTTGCATCCACTATCGTTGTATCCATCCACCCTACACCGCTCTTCCTTTCTATAATCCCCATTCATTCATCCATTGTAGTTGCACCTATCAACCCTACATTAGTTGTTTCCCTCGATAAACTTTTCCAGTTGAGTTATGCTTCTTCTAGCTAATCTTTTCCATTTCCTAAGTTACTCACAACAAGATCATCCATTGATGAAATTTTTATTCAACATGAATGCAATTTATTTTAGGCATTTTGACTAAATTTCATGCTTTCTTTCTTGTAGCTATTGCAAGGAGGCCTCACGAAGAGGTTAGGGTCTTGGATGAGTGAAACACCCTCACGATTTACACTCTCATATGTGGTGATTTTTTTATATTGAGCTATAAAGTATCATTTTGTAAGTGCGTTAATTGATAGAATTGTGGAAAAAAAACTTATAAGAATGTTGTTTCCTCTTTCAGTCTCCAAAAATACTCACAAATCCTAGATGCGAGAAGACTTCAGTTTCCCCCATCTCTAAGAAGACGAAGATCTTCTATGGGAATGCACCTAATATTGATGAGGATGGTGGGGATCAACGAGTGACCCATTCTGTATCTAGGCCACAATATCCCATTTTAAGCATGAGGTGTCATTTTGTATCTAGGGCAGGAGCTTCCATTCTTCCATTTTTGGGCACGAGGTTCCATTGTGTATCATGGGAATGATGTACCATTTTGTAAAGAATGTAGCTATTAACCAATTTTCAAATAGATACACATGTTAAACATGTGTATAATGATTTATTTATGGTTTAGTTTCTTATTAGTATTGTTCTATTATTCTAGACATTTTGTTTATTTTGTATTTACGATAAATCAATTGTGTAGCTTTAGCATTTCGTATTGAACTAGCTAATATTAAGCCTTTATATTATTTTGTTCACTATTTGTAAAGGATGTCCTTTAGAATGATGTATATTTGTCATTAAATTAACTAAATTTGTATGTATACCAACTCCTAAATTTTATTAATAGAGAAAATATACATCAAGAATTATGAACATGGGGAAACTATAACATGTTCAATCTTAACAACAATTGTGCACATATTGTTGGTGCTCCTATTATTGTACTAGCGGATATAAACTATGAAATTGCATTTTGAATCAATTTTTGTCTCCATATGTGAATTTTATAGGTGAGAATTGGTGTACAAGGAGCCAACATTATCTCTGTAAATTTTGAAGCCTATATATTATAACCTTAATTTGTCCCTAAAATCATGAATAACTATGTTCTCGAGCTATTTTTTTTACAGAGAAAATGGATGTGTTTCTATGTCATTAGAAAGATAATCATTTTCAATATATAATTACTTTGTCTTACAATCATAACTTGAAAGAAATATTTAATAATTAATATTCAATTTCATAAGTATAAACATCTACCTAACTTGTGTTTTTCAAAAATGTCACTTTCTTTATAGGAGGATTTTTTTGGAAGACAAACCTTGAGGAGACTAATTTCCCTCATAGAAATTTTTCTCCTTTGAAAAATTCCATGTTTTTGAGGTAATTTTAGGATAAAATGGGTCGTCTCTAAAGGACACATGGTGTTCCCATACTATTTATTTCCCATACTCCACCCACACATTATGTTTAGGTCAAGTGTCAACACATAGAAACATGGTCATGTGGCATAAAAACACCACAAAGAAGTAGAATTAAGTTGCATAAGCTCATACAAGTGTGTTTTGTAAATATTTAAATTATCACACTATCCACACACATCCAAGGAAAGGTTTTCAAAACATTTCCCTTTAATGAAAAAAAATCATTGCATGTTACTTAACAAAACCCTAGTTTTAGAATTCATTGAATAAAACAAGATCTAGGGTATGGATTCATGGGAGAGGGGAAACCCTAGTTGTAATCCAATGTCATGATTTGAACACAAATTTCTAGGGTATGGATTTATGGGAGAGGGGAACCCCTATCTATAATCCAATGTCATGATTTGAACACAAATTATGGGTCATATATCCAAGTCTCAATTATCATTTTATGATGAGTTGCACCTCACCTCTTGATGCCATTTAAGGAGACTCGTCGAATTTCTTCAAACATAAAAACCAAATCGAGTAGTATGATTGAGTTTCATAAGATCCTATAAGTGTGTTCATTCAATGTCTATATGAGCACTCTATCCACACACTCATATGATATAGTTGTCAAAAAAAGACCCTTCAATGAAAAAATTGCATTGCATTGTACTCAGAAAAACCCTAGTTTCAAGATTCATCAAATAAAAAAATATATGGGGTATGGATGAAAGGGAGAATAGTTTTCATAAATATAATTGGATTTCACAAGTATAATGGAATTGACCATTCATTTATTTGATTTATGCTTATTTTTTTATGGAAAGTTGCAACTCGCTTCTTGAATCCATTTAGGGACACTTGTCGAATTTGTGTTAAGGGCATAAAAGCCAAATAAAGTATCATAATTGAGTGTTTTAATCTCATGATAGTGTGTCGAGTCAAGTTTGACATGATAATGATCTTCAAGAAATGTTTTAAAAAATAGACCCTTTAATGAAAAAATTTAATTACATGTTACATTGTAAAACCCTAGTTTCAAAATTCATTGAATAAAACGATAATTGGGGTATTGATACATGGGAGATGAGCTCTGTTGGTTAAATATTTTTCTTCTTTCCTCTTATTTGGTTGACCCTAGTTCATATATGAACAAGTTTCCAACAAAACCCTCTAAAACTATTGGCCCTCCTAGTAAACGAGGAGGCAACGTTGTGCAGAGGATGCACAATGCAATATCACCCAAGATAACTCTATAGGTGACTGCAATAAAAAAGTGTTTACATTATAGGAATGAGTGGGGACCCGAGAGTGTATTCTATATTTATTTATGCATTAAACTAGTTACTGATTCAGGTATTCCTAAGGTTCATTCATCGTCATCCTCATGCATGCATGCTAATACATCTAGTTACTCACTGATTCATGAACTAACCATTGACATAAAGTAAACATTGAATAAAACATCACATAGAACAATGGTTTTACCATGGTTCACCCCCTCCTAGGCTACGTCCACAAATATTTGGCTTCTCTTCTCTTTTTTTAGTCTGGTGCAAAATCCGATGTTGCACACATTAGATATCCAATCATATAATCTTGATGAGATTAAGAAACTTATGTGAGGTGGACTAGATCACACCAGGATCCCCATACTGTGATATAAACATCAAAATATACCTTCCTCGACTCTTCTATAGTTCAACAACTTTCATCAACAATTATCAACAATCTTTAGCCACTTAACCAATCAAACAACGACCACAACCTAGACCTCTTAGGTTCTTATTTGTACTATTTTATAGGCTTATAGTCGTTTCAATCCTTATCAACAACCCTAAACCTAATATGGTTAGGCTTGTATGCCTCCTCACATGTGGATTTTCCTCTTGCATGCTACTTTTCCTCCTTTTTTCTGCATGCTTCTTTCTTGCCAATTGTTGTGCATGCTCCAAAATTAGGTCTCTCCTTCCAAAAATAGGTCTTTCCTAAAAATAGGCCTCCGCCAAATAGCCCCCCACACAAACATTTGGCTCGTCCTGAACCACTTAGGTGGTGCACGCTCCCTAAACATATTTTTCCAAACTGTGGAATTTTCCTTCTAACTCTTCCCCTTTTTCTCTAGCTTGCACAATTTTCCTTTTAATCTCTTATACCCTATGTGCTTTGATATGCTCCTTGAGAGAATCTTCACTCTCAGCATGGTCCTAAGACACTTTTATATTTTCCTTCTCCAGTTTCACAATTATTTGCACTTCATTCTCTTGGAGAGGTTCTAACTAGGCTTGCCTCGCCTGCTTGTTATTCTTTGCAGTCTTCAGTTCTACATACAAGGTCTTTATTTCTTGCGTGCTTTTCAACTGCTCTATAATACTCATGGAATTTTTCCATTGCTTCAACTCTTGGATTGTAGTGATAATTACCTCGTCTTGTTGGTCTAATTGTTGGACCCTCTCATCTTCTTCCAACATTATCCATAGTTGCGCGGTACCGTCAAATAGTTGTGTGACCTTTTCAACTTCTTTCTCCATCATTTCCACTTGCAGGGATGCATGTTTTTCCCTTTCATCCATAACTTCAGGAGGAGTACTTTGGCTTAACTTTTCTTTAAGCCTCTTGATCTCCTTCTTGTATTCCTTGATCGTCTGCGCAATGATTTGGATCTATTCTTCCAAATTGCTCATGACTTCCTACACGATGTCTCGAATTATTGTGAATAATTCCTTAAACTTTTTCTCTAAATTATCTATGCATTGTTTCTCTTCTTTCGTCTCCATCTTTACCTGCTTGACAACCATTTCTAGGGAATCCTTGCCATCTCTAGTTGTTTGTAATTTTATCGCATATGTTCTAGCTCGCAATTGTCACTTCCTGCGTGACAATGAATTGCAATTTGTACAGTGCCTTTGTTGGTATTTGAGCTAATACCAACTATACCTGCACCACATATTTCATTTTTGTATGAGTTGTGGCCTCGTCAACCTACAACATGTTTGTTGTTATTTGGAAGCTCGTACTTTCCAATTTATGTTGCTCGGGAGATTGTCTATGTTGACCTTTCTTGCCTCTGCGTTGCTTGTATCTGCTCTAGGACCTGCTTGATATCAACCAACTTGTTTTGTATCCGTTCTCTTTGGTTCTCAACCTCTTCAAAATCATTCGCTGTGAGATCTTGAACTGTCTCTACAACAAGATCGATATCATCTTCGATCATTGTATATTTTTGGATTTGTTTACGGGCCTTTACTTTCTTGCGCGTCCACCCTATATGTATAATTGGCCATTTGGGTGGCCCTATTTCTTTTGGAGTAGCTTCCAAAGGGGTTTCTTGCATCATTGTTTCCCCCTTCCTTGTTTTTCTTGTGTTGGGGAATTGTTCTTCTTTTCTATCTATGCATCCTTCCTTGGAGTGTTGCCCTTCTTTTTTTGTGCTGGATTTTGAGTTGACTTCGCCTATTGCGCAAGTTTCTTTCTTGTTTCACTAGCTCCTGCATGTGTCTTGGATGCCCCTGGTTATACCTCCTTTCCCTTTGGAATTTCCTTGGTAATGATTGGGATCTTCTAGTCGTCCTCCTAGTCTCTCATCATTATTTCAACATCCTCTACATTAATGCAGAAAAGAAATTGAAGCCATTCCTTCTTTGGATTCCAGCAAGCTTGGATCCACATGTTGTGTCGCGTAGCCCTAAATTTGGCTACCCTTGATACTGGATGACCACCTCTAGAGTGATCTTCCAAGTGTTGGCTATGCTGACTTGAATATCATTGGGATACTGAGCAAAGGTGTTGGCATTGCAACTTCTTTGCTTGGAGTCCGAAGTTCTTCCCATTGATGTGTACCTTGTTGCACAACAACATCCTACTCTGTGGCAGAGGTATGAGTAGGGAGGCTCCTTCCATCCGATTAAAGCTATCATGATCATAAGCCAGGAGTAGAGGAACTCTATTCTCAAATTCCGCGCATCCTTCCAGATGTCTAGGAACAAGTTTAGTAAATATGAAACCCAATTGATCATGGTGCCATTTGCACACTGTGGTGCTACTACGACAACCCCTATAAGGACCTCCTCCTTGCGTAATTTTCATAGTAGCTTACATTCCATTAATTTTGTGGCCATCCTTGTGGTTGCATCGTTGATTCTCTTGATAATAATTCAATGCGAGCCTCTTTCCATCCCGTATGTCTTCTTCATTTCTTCCACGATACCTTTTTCTTTGGTTTTGTCATCCAGGCATTGCGCGGGACTCTTTCCAATTGATGGAAGACTTGTGATGAATGTAATCATCTTTATGTTGTTGGAGACAGGTTCTTCTAACCATAAAAATCCTCCATGGAGGACTTCCATCAAATGCTTGACACAATTGTTCACCTCTTTCCCGCTTTCGAAGTGGGGAATCTCTAATAAATTTAAGATCCCTATGTTTTCGAGGCCTTCCGTCCATTTCTTTTGCTGTAGTATTGTGTCTCCAAATGGTCATGTGCCTATGCTCTCCATGTACACATGGTGCACAAATTTTGGGAATTTGTTGGTGTCAGACACATCATGGTCTATGTATCTCAACCTTTCCACACAACCCAGTAGAGTTGGCATGGCCTACACCCCCTATGGAATGCATGGTAAAACAATTGAGGCATCAAGTTGCTTGCATGGAAACCATGCGATGGGTTGTTTTCCCTTTCTTCTTACTGGCGCGCTAGACATCCCAGCCTCTAGTTCTCTGTCTTCCCCGCCCATCTCTGGCTTCCCTATGATGTCTTCAATATGTAATTCTTCCTGCTGCGTGGACCCCACCACCGATTGTGATCTTGGTCCAACAAACTCTGTCTGCTCACTGTCGCCACCATTCATTCTATGGGTTGCCTCGAACCTCACAAGCTATTGTGAGTTGCCTGTGATGACTAGTTTGTGGCCCTGTGCACTAGATCAAACCAGTGTGGCAGTCACTGGTTCGACCTCTGGTGAGGGAATTGTGTCGACATCGATGATTATGTCTCTTTGTGTCACTTCCTTCTCTGTCTCTGCGGTTTCTTGCAGTGACCCGAGACTATTGGGTGTTTTCTGTGCGGTTTGTCTTGGTGCGCCAACCTTTGGGATGCCATCATGGGTAATTCTTAATTTTCCGATTGAGTTTTGGTTGCTTCCATCTCTGTACTCACATGTTCGCCTCTCGTCTTCTTGCTCGTTAGCTTCATGATTTTTTCAATGCACAATAAGTCTTGTTTGGCCCATGTTTCCCTTTTATAGATGGCATCATAATTTCCTTGAATCTTCTCGGAGAAGATTCTTTGACTGTTATTAATGCGTTGAAGTTTGTTGAGTACACTTCATTTAGTTTCATAAATTTCGAAGTTATGTATTTTTTCCCTAAAGGAATGAAGGTCTATTTTTTATTTTTCGACTATTGGCCCTTTTTCCGGTGCACTGCACTTTTTCAGTGTGCCACACATTTCTGTTATGAATTTTCCTTAGTGCATAGTGTTTTTATTTCTATAAACCATATGTTGCGTGCGATTAATTTTTCTTTTTGTCGGGTTGATTTCATTGGGTTAGTAGGCCAAGTGTCAAACAATTGGGACGCTCTTGCAAGTGTCACTGCTATGTGCAAATGTGAACACTTGGAACAAAAAACACGAATTGACCTCTCTGGAAGTGTCACTGCTATGTGCAAATGTGAACACTTGGAACAAAAAACACGAATTGACCTCTCTGGAAGTGTCACTGCTATAAGTGTGAACACTTGGGACAAATAACATGTCTTGAATCAACGTGCTAATTTATGGATTATAGTGCTAATTGTCATTTCCAACAAATTTAGTTGTTAGCGTGATAATTTAGGGATCACTTTTTTCACAAGCCTTATTTAAATACTTTATTCTATAGCTTACATAAGTTTTAAATTACATGAGTAAATATTGAGCTGATGTCTGTAACACGCATGATCGGGTGGTTCATATTTGATCGGGGTGGTTAGTAGGTGCGGGGTTCCAAGGAAGGTATCCAGGCGTGTTTGATCAACTAGTCTCGCTGTTATTTTGCACCTTCAATGACAGGATGAAGGGTGGTGCTAGTTTCTTGGTAAGTGGGTGTGGATCGATGTAACGGATTAGCATCACATGGTAGCCACTGAATATCACATGATTTTGTTGAACAATTAAACCCCAATGAAAAATTGAAGAACCTGTTGAAATGGTGAGCAACCTCCATCCCAGCCCTTGCAGGGTATTTCCATCGAACTTGTAACTCCAAAGTGGAATGGCCCACTCACATATAAACTATAACTCAAATGTAGAAAAAAAGAAGATGAAGAATAACCAGCTACTAAAACGTTAAAGAGGTGGTGGTGCGTAGGTAAAGAGTTAGTGGTGCAACACACAAAAGCAATGTGATCCAAACCCAGGAAAAGAACAACGAAAACACCTTTATCTGAATATGTTTCTATGGTTTTTCTTTACTTTTTTATTTCAAAATGGAACAAATAAATACAACTCAAATGAAAAAAATAAACCTAATCTCCTTGGAGCATTTGAACGAATTAATGAAACTCACATGCAGAAGAATTGGACCAAGGAGGCCACCTAGCGGAACGCCCACCTAGGGCGCACAAGTCAATCACCTAGGCGCAACACTTCTTCACCTTTTGATGATGAATTAAATTTATGTAAAATAAATGGTTCCCTTGGTATATAAGGTGAATCGGGACTAAAATATAGCATTCTTACCTTTTCTTATAAATCTAGGTGTCTTGGTTATTTTCTTTTCTGAATTTGCATTTTACATTCACGACAATTTCATTTTTAGGGTCTCTGAAGAATAACCAGTGTGCCTTCCTTCATGGCTGCCTCCTAGTGAATCTGTTTTCCATGCTTCCACCTCTGAGAGCAAGCTTATCTCATTATCTAGCCACTCTCTTGGGGAGAAAATCATTTCCTTCGAGTTTTTTGAGGTAGAAGGGAGGGCGCACCAACTCGGGTTTGCACCCTTGTCGGTTTCTTCTTTGTGGGAATGAAGTGAGTGCATCCTCTTACATGGATGCACTGGGATTCTCCCACTAATCCCCGGAGGTCACTCTGAGATTGCCAAAACCTCTTGGCCACTGTCGGGTCACCCTGGTCTGGATCCCCATTTGCTTGGTCACCAAAACTAATGGTGTGCCCCTGTTCATATTTGCGTCCCTGAGGAGAGTTTTTGGTCAGAATCTGAGCTATGGCTTGCGTGGTCACCTTCTCCTGTACATCGCCTTCTTGGGAAGATAAATTGGTATTAGAGTCTCAATATCCATGGAAAAGCTTCCGATCTTGAAGATTGAGCCAAATGTTTTTGGGGTTTTCATGAAATAATCCAGAGTTTTCCCATTCCAGGGTTTCCATTTTATTCAAGAAGATCCATAGATCTCATAATCCCCAAGGGTACCCACATCTCCATTTCCATAGAGAGGAGCTCCACAGATCTAAAACAACACATATCTCTCCCTCTAGACTAGTTCAAGCTCTGTTGCCTCAGGGTTTTGATTCCTCTGTTCTCAAAACAGAGTCCTCTATTCATGATTACAACCTATGGGTGCCTTTTCTCTTCAACTGGCCTCACAATGCCTCCACACAAAGATCCTTTGGCAGTCGACTCAAATTCCAACACATCAAATCCCGTCCAAGATATTTCCTCCTTCCTCAATGAGCTTCTAAGAATGCAACAACAAAACAATCAAGATCCATTCTGGTTGGACACTCGAATCCAATTACCCAAGTTTTTTGGGCAAACGAATGGTGAAATGGTGGATTCTTGGATCCTTAGCCTATCCACCTATTTAAATACATGTCCAAGCCTTACTGAGAAAAGAAAACTCCAGATTGCCGCCCTGAAATTAGAAGGACTGGCACAAAATTGGTGGGATACGGAGCAAGAGAAGACCACATTTGTGATAGATATTGAGGGTGCTCCAGAATCCTCTACTTCATAACCCATCAAAACCTAGGCTCGAATTTCCAAAGCTTTGATAAATCGCTTATACCCACCTAGGTATGTGCAATCCTTATGGATCAAATGGAACCAACTTTGACAACTCCCTTCACAAGGAGTGCAAGGCTACATAAAATTCTTCTCTGAGATGCGCCTCTTACTTCATGTTCCAGATCTAGAAGAGGTACTCATATTAAAATTTGTGGTTGGTTTATTAATTCAATTCCATCGAGAAGTAGAGTTGTTTGAAAATCCAACTTTAGATAAACCATTTCAAATATCTTTGGATATAGAAAGGAAATTCGCTCCTAGAGGTCGTATTCCTCAGTCCCACCCTTACACCAACCCCCTGTCTCTCAACCATCCAGTTCCCATCCCTCAGCCCACTTTCCACCTCCTCGGACTCAAAACCCCACACCCAATACAACTACAAGCACACCCTGGTGCTCATTCCAAAAAACTACATCACACAATTCACCAGATTGTCGAATCCTCCAAAATCTAAAAACCAACAAAACTCTACTCACTGAGCTCATTGTGCTTTCCCAAGTAGAATATAGCGAATAATTTCCTCTGGACAATCCCACAAAAGTTGATCCCTCATTGATTCTAATGACCCAGGACGATTCAAACTCATCCACCCAACCCCTCTTCACCCATAACTGCCAAATCAAAAACACCTTGGCTTTACTAATTATGGACAATGGCAGACAAAAAAATTTGGTGTCTCAAGCCCTTGTCAACCACCTTAATTTTGTCACCACTCCACATCCACAACCCTATCAACTCGGATGGGTCCAAAAGGATGGCCCTCGCCTCCTAGTTTCCAAGCGTTGTTTGGTCACTTTAACCATAGGCCAATTCAAAGATATTGTCCTCTGTGATGTCTCCCCCTTGGATTGTTCAGATTTGCTTCTCGGTATCCCGCTAGTACAAAATTACGAAAGAAGGCCACACTTATATCTTAACTGCAACAAAACCTAAACCCCCTTCTACCAAAGAAAAAATCCCACATGTACACTTAAACCGATTTGTTTTTCTCTATTTAGTGCGCCTAATAACACCAAAAAATACAACGCACCCTGTTCCTGAAACTATGACTCCCCTCCTCCATGAGTTCGCAGAGGTATTTCAACCTCCAGAGGGACTTCCCCCCTCCCACCACATTGACCATTCCATTCATCTCATCCCTGGATATGCCTTACCTAACGCCCCTACTTACCGGTTGGCCCCAAAAGAAACAGAGGAAATGGAAAGACAACTAACCGACCTCATCAACTCTGGCCTCATCCAACCTTGATCTTCTCCCTGTGCTTCTATCTCCTTTGTCATCGCTAAACGAGATACCTTAGAAATGCGCCTTGTCACTGATTACTGAGCCTTGAACAAAGCCACAATAAAAAACCATTACCCCCTTCCCCAGATTGAGGAACTACTTGACACCCTCCAAGGATCTAAGTGGTTTACTAAATTGGATTCGACAACCAGCTACCATCAAGTTTGAATGAACTCAGACGATGTTTGGAAAACAACGTTCAAGACAAAATTTGGTCTTTTTGAGTGGAAAGTCATGACTTTCGGTCTCATGAATGCCCCAACCACTTTCATGAGGCTCATCAATGACATATTCATAGCACATTTGGGTTGATTTGTAGTCATCTACTTAGATGACATTCTCATCTTCAGTCGGACATGGAACACTCACATGCAACATCTCCGACAAGTTCTCCAAATTCTCCAAGAACACAAGTTGCAAGTCAAATATAAGAAATCATATTTTGGTCAGACTTCAGTTCGCTATCTCGGCTTTGTGGTCAGATAAGAGGGTATTGAACCAGATCTAGCTCGCATCCAAGCATTGGAACAATGGCCTCTACCTTCTTCAGCTAAGGAGTTGAAAATCTTTTTCGGTGGCATCAATTTCTATCATAATTTCATTCCCTCTTTTTCAAATATTGCTCAACCTTTGCATTAGTTCTCAAATACTTCTTCTACATTCATTTGGACCAGAGAAGAAACTACTCACTTTGCTCATCTCAAAGACGCCCTCTACTCATCCCCTGTTTTACATCTTCCAAACCTCTCCCAACCCTTTGAGATTGAGTGTGACGCCTCACAATATGTTATTGGTGTCATACTTAAACAGGGAGGACACCCCATTACTTACCACTCTGAAACCCTGTCTGAGGAAAAGAAATATTATAATACCTATGACAAGGAATTTTATAGTCTGGTGCAAGAACTCAAACAATGGAGGCATTATTTGTTGGGTAAATAAACCATTCTACATACCGACCACCACCCTTTGATTTTCATCAACTCTCAATCGAAGATTCAGGAACAAAAGCACCTTAAATGGGCCTCCTACATGCAACAATTTCACTTAGTCATCAGATACAAGAAAGGCACTTCTAATAAAATGGTTGATTTTCTAAGTCGACCTCCCACTGTAGTTCTTTCCATTCTAGAAGTATGTTGTGTTACTTATGACACATGGAAAGATCAATATGCTACTAACACCGACTTTCGAGAGATTTGGGAAGCTTTGCAAATCCCCACAGTGATCAATCAAACCCACTTCCTAGACTACACTATTCAGGATGGGTGGCTATATAAGTTGAATTTTCTATGCGTTCCACACTCAAAAGACCACCTCTTGCTCATCAGGGAAGTGCATGCTTCAGCCTATGGGGGCCACTTCGGGACCACAAAGACCACCCAACATCTGCAATGCCATTTTCATTGGCCTTCCATGTAGCCTCAAGTTGAAAAAATTATCAAATATTGTGCCTTATACTCACAATACAAGCCATCCAATCGGAAGCATGGGTTGTATCAACCACTGCCACTTCCTTCTCGGCCTTGGGATTCAATCTCAATGGACTTCTTAAGTGGACTTCCAACAACCCAAAAGAAACATGATGCAATCTGGGTATTGGTATGCCTCTTCAGCAAAATAGCACTTTTTATCCCATGCACAAAGACTACTACAACAATGCAAACAATAGAACTTTATTTTTGTCATGTCTGGCCCCATTTTGGCCTCCCAAGAACTATCATCTCAGACAGAGATTCTCTCTTTCTCGGTACATTTTGGAAGACCATATGGGCGCTATTGGGGTGCCACCTCAATTTTTCTATTGCATTCCACCCTCAAATGAATGGCCAAACAGAGGTTTTCAACAGAGTCTTGGTGCATGCTCTCCGAACTCACTTTGGGAGCAACAAACAATGGGACAATTACTTACACATTCTCTATCATAGCTACAACAAGGAAACACATTCTTCTATATGATTTTCACTTTTTGAAGTCTGCCTGGGCTTCCAACCAACATCTCTAACTGATATTCCACTCACTTGGGATCCTCAAGGTACCTTCCATCAATAGCAGGAACAACTGTCATCTCAACGATTTCTCCAACAAATTGCACAATGCCACAGTGTAGTCATATCATCACTCAAAGCAACCCAAGATCATTCCAAACAACGCCATGACAAACAAAGAACATTCATGGCCTTTCAACCAGGGGATCAAGTCTGGTTACACTTGGATAAGAAGCACTTCAAAGGCCACCATCACAAGCTTTGGCCAATCACATATGGTCCATATACAATACTCGACAAGATTAGGGAAAATGCATATAGGTTGGATCTTCCACCACAACTAGGAATCCACAATGTCATTAATGTAAATCACTTAAAGTTGTGTGACCCTTCCCTCTTGGAAGAACCAGTCACCATCACTCATCCAATGAACAACATTCCTGATTTTCAACTCCCATTGGCCAAAGACACTATACTGGACACTCAAAGTCGCTCTACAAGACACCAGACTTACACTTCATATCTGGTAGCCCGCCAAGTCCAAACTCCATCTCAGGAAAAGTGGATCACAACTGATGTATTGAACAAGAAGTTTTTGCATCTTCTCATGGAAGTCGGGATGCTTCTAGATCTAAACAGGGCAAAATTGGGACAAGGAGGCCAACTAGGGGAACGCCCACCTAGGGCACACAAGTCAATCGCCTAGGCGCAACACTTCTTCACCTTTTGATGAGGAATTAAATATATGTAAAATAAATGGTTCCCTTGGTATGTAAGGTGAACTGGGACTAAAATAAATCATTCTTATCTTTTCTTCTGAAGCTATGTGTCTTGGTTGTTTTCTTTTATGAGTTTGCATTTTACATTCACGACAATTTCATTTTTAGGGTTCTGAAGAATAACCAGTGCGCCTTCCTTCATGGTTGCCTCCTGGTGACTCTATTTGCCATGCTTCCACCTCTAAGAGCAAGCTTATCTCATTAGCTAGCCACTCTCTCAGGGAGAAAATCATTTCCTTCGAGTTTTTTGAGGTAGAAGGGAGGGCGCACCAACTGGGGTTTGCGCCCTTGTTGGTTTCTTCTTTGTGGGAATGAAGTGAGTGCGCCCTCTTCCATGGATCCACTGGGATTCTCCCACTAATCCCCGGAGGTCACTATGAGTTTGCCAAAACCTCTTGGCCACTCTTGGGTCACCTAGTCTGGATCCCCATTTTCTTGGTCACCCAAACTAATGATGCACCCCTATTCAGATTTGTGCCCCTGAGAAGAGTTTTTGGTCAGAAGTCGAGCTATGGCTTGCGTGGTCACCTTCTTTTGTAAATCATCTTCTTGGGAAGATCAAGAATGTATTGCATCATATAACTAGTCTCACAAAGTACCCTTTATGATTGTTCTCACTACACCTATTAATTAAATAAAAACATAGTTTCCTCTTACTTTATCATGGTTTCTTCTCATCTTTATGTATACCAATCCACTGTTTAAACCAAACAACATACAATAACATTGCTTTCGTTCATTGAATAAAAACATAACTGAACTTCAATCAACGTTTTCATACGCAGTAATATTCATTTTATGTAACCAAACTTCAATCAACATTTTCTTATGCAGTAATATTCATTTTATGTAGTGCTCACAATGAAATTAAAACCAACTATTTTTCTACAATCAACTTTTTTAAGCCTACACCAAATTATTGGTTAATAAATAAATATGTATTATGAATAACATAGATTTATTATCTAACCAGAGTTGCAATATATCCATCTAATTTCATTTAAACTATAAGTTTTAAAGGTTAATTTAAATTTGTTAATAAATAAATATGAATAACATGGATTTATTATCTAACTGATTAATAATTTCTTAATACGAATGAATTGCATTTGTGTAAAATTTATAGAACGTTTATGATAACTATATGGCACATTAACATTTTCTATCTGGACTCAGAACCAACACCATGTGTTTTTTCCATGTTCATGCGTCTTTGTTTATCGATAATGCATGTGTCTTTCTTCCCTTGGTCTACCTTTGTATGTGAGCATGGGTGTGTATTTATGTTTTGGAATTGTGCCTTTATTGTGTTTATCATCCCTGTAGAGACAACAATTTCTTCCTTTCCTCTACAGCAACTAGGTGGCAGGTTGAACAAATGGTAAAATGATGGCACTTTATTTCCTTCCGGGCATGGATCTTGTGGGCTCGATCGTAAGTTGGACTGTGAACTCAACGGTTTTAAGGACGTGGCTGGTGATAAGATTTATGGACTGTGAACTCAACGGTTTTAAGGACATGGCCGGTGATAAGATTTATGCCTGGCTGTCCCGCGAGTCCTGTCCATCGATACGTCCCCTTTCCATCCTTGTAATCACTTCACTAAATATTTGGGAGATAGCTACTACAGTAACACTTGTTATTCCTAGCTTCTTATCTTCTTCCAATTCGGCGAAGTTATTTGCAAACCAATATTTGGTGTTTGTTAGCTTCAAACCTGAAATTGGGTTAGATACTCACACTTAAAGACACCCATTTTAAGAGTCGAACTTGGGTTAGTGATTGAAGACTCTCATTGAACCAACCACTGAACCATAACTCAATAGACATATATTTATTAGTTAATTGTTAACCAATAAATAAAGATTAACATTGTATATATATTTTTTTTTTTTGTGTGTAGAAGGTATTATTAGTTCCTACTGGAAGGCCAGGGTAGCGAATATAGCGATGAGTTTAAAATTTTTCTTCACTTCCTCCAATGCTTTAATTAATATGTACTTCACTCCTTTCAACTTCCACCCTTTACTCAAGTATCCTTTTCCATGAGATAGATTTGAACTAATCAGTTGGGTCCGCGTTTCCAAAATCACATGGCTTGATTGTCCTCAAACTGATACTCAAGTATCCTTTTCCATGAGATAGATTTGAACTAATCAGTTGGGTCCGCGTTTCCAAAATCACATGGCTTGATTGTCCTCAAACTGATACGAATCTGCATGAGGTATGAGTTATGGGCTCGAGGGTTTCTTGTAATTTGTGACTGAAGTGAGGTTTTTGCTAACTTTGTATGTGTATTGATCACCCTTCATTTGCGTTTGAATAATCAATATCAATCTTGCAAACATCATTTTCACCAAATATCACAGTATTCATCCCCTTCCTGGGATTTAATTTTGACGGGAAATGTATTTAGGGTCCTCTTTATGATATTTAGCTCATTGTTATTGCAGGACATATTACAATACATCTATCTGAGCATGTGATGCCACAAGTTACAAGCCCTTCTAGATCACTCAAACCATAGCCAAAGCTCCCTTTGGCCTCAACCTTCCTCGTGTGACTGGTTGCTATTCTGCTCTGCCCTCACCGTAAAAGACAGAGATGGTCGGCGAAATTGTCGATGTTTTTATGAAAATAAGTCCTTTCAACTTCACCTCATCGCAACTGGCAAGGTGCAACTGGCAAGGTGAATTAGGATTGTAGACAGACGAGACAGCAGCGAAGAAACAGAATGGCGTTTGGGAGTCGCCATGTATTGTATAGAATAGTATATCTATGCAGATTCTGCCAGTGAAGCACCAGCGTTATTCCTACTCAAACTGGCTTGAACTCTTTAAAGCCTCCGTTAATCCGGTAAATCTGGGCCAGTGTGGTCGATTGAAGGCACTATAGTCTGGGTATTCATCAAAAGATAAGAAAAGCAGAGCACTTATCCAGCGAAGACACTCTTAGACGACACAATGGAATTATGACAGCCAGCGCATTCTCGCTTTAAACACAGGGTTTACGGCGTTTCGATTCCCTGCATTCTNCAGTAATATTCATTTTATGTAACCAAACTTCAATCAACATTTTCTTATGCAATAATATTCATTTTATGTAGTGCTCACAATGAAATTAAAACCAACTATTTTTCTACAATCAATTTTTTTAAGCCTACACTAAATTATTGGTTAATAAATAAATATGTATTATGAATAACATAGATTTATTATGAATAACATGGATTTATTATCTAACTAATTAATAATTTCTTAATAAGAATGAATTGCATTTGTGTAAACTTTATAGAACGTTTATGATAACTATATGGCACATTAACATTTTATATCTGGACTCAGAACCAACACCATGTGTTTTTTCCATGTTCATGCATCTTTGTTTATTGATAGTGCATGTGTCTTTCTTCCCTTGGTATACCTTTGTATGTGAGCATGGGTGTGTATTTATGTTTTGGAATTGTGCCTTTATTGTGTTTATCATCCCTGTAGAGACAACAATTTTTTCCTTTCCGCTGCAACAACTAGGTGGCAGGCTGAACAAATGGTAAAATGATAGGCACTTTATTTCCTTCCGGGCATGGATCTTGTGGGCTCGATCGTAAGTTGGACTGTGAACTCAACGGTTTTAAGGACATGGTCGGTGATAAGATTTAAGGACTGTGAACTCAACGGTTTTAAGGATGTGGCCGGTGATAAGATTTATGCCTGGTCGTCCCGCGAGTCCTGTCCATCAATACTTCCCCTTTCCTTCCTTGTAATCACTTCACTAAATATTTGGGAGATAGCTACTACAGTAACACTTGTTATTCTTAGCTTCTTCCAGATCAAATATATTCATTCGGCGAAGTTATCTGCAAACCAATTTTTGGTGTTTGTCAGCTTCAAACCTGAAATTGGGTTAGATACTCACACTCAAAGACACCCACTGTAAGAATCGAACTTGCGTTAGTGATGGAAGACTCTCGTTGAACCAACCACTGAACCACAACTCAATAGACATATATTTATTGGTTAATTGTTAACCAATAAATAAAGATTAACATTGTATATATTTTTTTTTTGTGTGTAGAAGGTATTATTAGTTCCTGCCGGAAGGCCAGGGTAGCGAATATAGCGATGAGTTTAAAAATTTTCTTCACTTCTTCCAATGCTTTAATTAATATTTACTTCACTCCTTCCAACTGCCACCCTTTACTCAAGTACTTAATAGTACTTAATATCCTTTTCCATGGGATTTGAACTAATCAACCGGGTCCACGTTTCAAAAATCACATGGCTTGATTGTCCTCAAGCTGATACGAATCTGCATGAGGTATGAGTTATGGGCTCGAGGGTTTCTTGTAATTTGTGACTGAAGTGAGGTTTTGCTAAATTTGTATGTGTATTGATCACCCTTCATTTGCGTTTGAATAATCAATATCAATCTTGCAAACATCATTTTCACCAAATATCACGGTATTCCTCCCCCTTCCTGGGATTTAATTTTGACGGGAAATGTATTTAGGGTCCTCTTTATGATATTTATCTCATTGTTATTGCATGACATATTTAGGGTCGGGATATTTAGCTCATTGCTATTGCAGGACATATTTGGGGCTGGGAGTGACACCACCGCAATGAAAATAGAGTGGGTGATGACAGAACTCATCCACAATCCGAAAAAGATGAAACATTTCCAAGTCAAATTGGAGGAGGTAGTTGGGTTTGAGTAAATGGTGGAAGAAAGTGACGCAGAGTGTCTCCCTTATCTCCGAGCATTAGTGAAAGAAGTGTTTCGATTGCACCAGGCCACTTATTTTCTCATCTCTCACAGAGCCAATAACCATTGTGAGATTGTGGGATTAGTGATACCCAAGCACACTCAAATAATAGTCAATGTCTAGGCAATCGGAAGGGACCCTTTGATCTGGAAGGAGCCCTTGAAATTTATGCCAGAGATATTTATTGATAAGGAGACAAGTACTGTGGATTACAAGGGACAAAAATTCGAGCTGATTTTGTTCAAAGCAGGAAAGAGAATGTGCATGGGGCTTCCCTTGGCCAGTTGGATGGTCCATATGTTGTTGGCATCCCTCCCTTCATTCGAGTGGGAACCTCCCCAAGGAACGAGTGTCGACGAGGTCGACATGAGTGACAGGTTTGGACTCACACTGGTGAAGGAAGTGCCACTGGAAGTGATTCCAATGCCCCGCCTATGCTCCCAAATGTTTTGATATTAGATTAAACTATAACTGGACTCAGTCTACAGCAATAACTCTTTCATCCATTCTCTTACATATGTATAGATTCTATTAGAGTTGAAATCACTCTGTAACAACTCTTTCACTCACTCTCTTACAAATAGCTTATATTATTGTAATGAATTTAGTTGTATCCCGTATCACAAAACTGGAAATTTTGCTATAGACGATTTCATGGCATTTTATACGACTTGGTATACCCAAAAAAACATAAGATTGTTTCCATGGATGTATAGACTTTAGAATCCAAAATTTACATGACACCCACTTAGCTTTGTCTGTTTTAGGAAGTCGATGGGAAAATTGATTGGGAGTATCAATCCATTTGAAGGGGCATGGTATATTTCTCTAGATTTGAATGGAAACCTTTTAACCTCGCAACAACCCTTAACTTGAACGTCATTTTCTTCAACGACATTTAACTGATCTTCCTTACTACGAATTTATTTATAACAAGGGCCACATATTGCCATGGTGGCCTATACCCGACACTAGGGCGTTACAAGTCATTCTCTATTCAAGTTGTTTTAATTAATTAATATATGTCGCTATTTCCATGAAGGTTTGAAGCTCTAAAGTCATCAGTTTCATAGATCTGGTTCTTCTGCTTGTACACCAAACTACTCCCACTCGCTAATCATGGTAGATGTCATTTCGTTACATCTCAGTAGAAAATATGAAAATGAGGTAAAACCAAGCCTGCGTTGGTGTCTTGTTACACCGGCGCCATGATTGTGAGCGCTAACTGCCAAGTTGTTGGTTGTACAATATGGTATCTTATATTTTTCTGGAAAAAAATGCGTGAGTCCATCAAGTTGTTGTGTGAGAGCATAGTACCAGAGTTTCAAGGTATGGTAGTTGCATGTTCCATGGATTTGATGCCCAAGAGTGTAGGATAAAAAAAAACTAAAATCATCATTCTTAGGGTGAATAAAATAGAGTGAATTGATTTTTAATCCCACTCATATTTCGAGATAATTTAGGAGACACTCAGAATTGCCACAATTTTGTCGAAAGGTAGTCCATACCCGTGGCTTTGAAGATCTCGTCCATTCCCATCACATTACATGGTGTCCTTCCGCACGAGGTCGTGCATATTACAATGGCCTTCTCTCCACATCTCCCACAAAAGCAGCACCTCAACGCTCTGCTGGAAACCAGTTGCCTATAGGATCGACATCTCCTTAACAGAACCTGTAACACATGCTCTTGGCCACGACTTACAATAAGTGGTTTACCACTTTCCAATAGTGGTTTTTCCTTTAGTTGTACGGGTGTCGAACAATGGTTTTATAAACCACCATGAGGGTTATCTGTGTTCACTCTCCACTTGCCATGCCTCCAAATGTGGTTTAATTATAAACCATCGCGGATGTCCAAGCCTCAATTAAATGTTTCTGTAATATTCTAAATATAATATAATATGTAGCACAGAAATATTCAGCAAGCAAAGAAAAAACAACAATTATATATCTATATCTAGAACAATATCACACAATAATATGAAAAGTAATTTTAGTTAAGTTTTTATTTTCTTTTGAGGTCTTAGTAGAGAAATATGTGTTAGGATTTTGCTTGCATTCTAAGCAATAGCATATAAATTATCTGAAATTACTTTTTGTTTGCTTTATATGGAAGAGTTCGAGGGTTAACATTTTCTTGCATTTTGAGGTCAGAGCAGAGAAGTATATGGAGTTTGATTTCTCATTGTGCATTTTGAGGTCATGTGAGAATTCCTTGCATTTGAGTCTGAACAGAGAAGTATTTTTAGTTATTAGAGGTGTTAGGAAAGAAATTCGAGTTTAAAATCTATATATATATTTTTAAGTTGTTGCTGCTATAGATTTTCGTTATTTACTAATTCGCTAAAATTAT
>SNQJ01S0010631.1:220050-283103 GCA_010110895.2 Picea sitchensis | reverse complement strand
CTAAGTCCTGGGATAATCTATTCAGCGAAGAGTTTGTTGAGAAGCTGGGAGCGATTATTGTAAAACTTCACAGGAAAAGGGCCGAATGCAAAAGCCAGATGGAAAAACAATCTGTCCCATAGGCTATTTTTAGCCTCGTGGACGTTAAAAATACTTTCTTTCTTTCTTTCTATTTAGGGTCGGGATATTTAGCTCATTGCTATTGCAGGGCATATTTGGGGCTGGGAGTGACACCACCGCAATGAAAATAGAGTGGGCGATGACAGAACTCATCCACAATTCAAAAAAGATGAAACATTTCCAAGTTGAATTGGAGGAGGTAGTTGGGTCTGAGTAAATGGTGGAAGAAAGTGACGCAGAGCGTCTCCCTTATCTCTGAGCATTAGTGAAAGAAGTGTTTTGATTGCACAAGGCCACTCATTTTCTCATCTCTCACAGAGCCGATAACCATTGTGAGATTGCGAGATTAGTGATATCCAAGCACACTCAAATAATAGTCAATGTCTAGGCAATCGGAAGGGACCCTTCGATCTGGAAGGAGCCCTTGAAATTTATGCCAGATATATTTATTGATAAGGAGACAAGTAGTGTGGATTACAAGGGACAAAAATTCGAGCTGATTCTATTCAAAGCAGGAAGGAGAATGTGCATGGGGCTTCCCTTGGCCAGTCGGATGGTCCATCTGTTGTTGGCATCCCTACCTTCATTCGAGTGGGAACATCCCCAAGGAACGAGTGTCAACGAGGTCGACATGAGCGACAGGTTTGGAGTCACACTGGTGAAGGAAGTGCCACTGGAAGTGATTCCAATGCCACGCCTACGCTCCCAAATGTTTTGATATTAGATTAAACTATAACTGGACTCAGTCTACAGCAATAGCTCTTTCATCCATTCTCTTACATATGTATAGATTCTATTAGAGTTGAACTCACTCTGTAACAACTCTTTCACCCACTCTCTTACAAATAGCTTCTATTATTGTAATGAATTTAGTTGTATCCCATATCACAAAACTGGAAATTTTTCTATAGACGATTTCATGGCATTTAATACACTTGGTATACCCAAAAAAAAACATAAGATTGTTTCAATGGATGGATAGACTTTAGAATCCAAAATTGACATGACACCCACTTAGCGTTGTCTGTTTTAGGAAGTCGATGGGAAAATTGATTGGGAGTATCAATCCTTTTGAAGGGGCATGGTATATTTCTCTAGATTTGAATGGAAACCTTTTAACCTCACGACAACCCTTAACTTAACGTCATTTTCTTCAATGACATTTAACTGATCTTCCTTACTTCGAATGTATTTATAACAAGGGCCACATATTTCCATGGTGGCCTATACCCGACACTCGGGCCTTGCAAGTCATTCTCTATTCAAGTTGTTTTAATTAATTAATATATGTCGCTATTTCCATGAAGGGTTGAAGCTCTAAAGCCATTAGTTTCATAGATCTGGTTCTTCTTCTTGTACACCAAATTACTCCCACTTGCTAATCATGGTAGATGTCATTTCATTACATCTCAATAGAAAATATCAAAATGAGGTAAAACCAAGCTTGCGTTGGTGTCTTGTTACATTGGCGCCATGATTGTCAGCTCTAACTGCCAAGTTGTTGGTTGTACAATATGGTATCTTATATTTTTCTGGAACAAAACGTGTAAGTCCATCAAGTTGTTGTGTGAGAGCATAGTACCAGAGTTTCAAGGTATGGTAGTTGCATGTTCCATGGATTTGATGCCCAAGAGTGTAGGATAAAAAAAATCTAAAATCATCGTTCTTAGGGTGAATAAAATAGAGTGAGTTGATTTTTAATCCCACTCATATTTCGAGATAATTTAGGAGACACTTAGAATTGCCACGATTTTGTCGAAAGGTAGTCCATACCCGTGGCTTTGATGAGCTCGTCCATTCCCATCACATTACATGGTGTCCTTCCGCACCAGGTTGTTCATATTACAATGGCCTTCTCTCCACATCCCCCACAAAAGCAGCACCTCAACGCTCGGCTGGAAACTAGGTGCCTATAGGATCGACATCTCCTTACCAAAACCTGCAACACATGCTCTTGGCCAGGACTTACAATAAGTGGTTTACCACTTTCCAATAGTGGTTTTTCCTTTAGTTGTACAAGTGTCAAACAATGGTTTTATAAAACACCATGAGGGTTATCCGTGTTCACTCTCCACTTGCCACGCCTCCAAATGTGGTTTAATTATAAACCACCGCGGATGTCCAAGCCTCAATTAAATGTTTCTGTAATATTCTAAATATAATATAATATGTAGAACAGAAATATTCAGCAAGCAAAGAAAAAACAACAATTATATATCTATAACTAGAACAATATCACACAATAATATGAAAAGTAATTTTAGTTAAGTTTTTATTTCCTTTTGAGGTCTTAGTAGAGAAATCTGTGTTCGGATTTTGCTTGCATTCTACGTAATAGCATATAAATTATCTGAAATTACTTTTTGTTTGCTTTATATGGGGTTTAACATTTTCTTGGATTTTGAGGTCAGAGCAGAGAAGTTTATGGAGTTTGATTTCTCATTGTGCATTTTGAGGTCTTGTGAGAATTCCTCCCATTTGAGTCTGAACAGAGAAGTAGTTTTAGTTATTAGAGGTGTTAGGAAAGAAATTCAAGTTTAAAATCTATATTTTTTTTTTAAGTTGTTGCTGCTATAGATTTGCGTTATTTACTAATTCGCTAAAATTATCTTGCTATTTTTCGTAGTAGAGAAAAGTTATGGTTTACATCCCAAGGAACTATTGATATTTAAAGGAATTGCGAAAAAATTATTGTATTAGAGCGAGGAGTCATTCTTGTGCGAGCTTTTAAGTTTTTCCAAACTGGAATTTTTCAAAATAGATTGGACTTTATATTTTGTACTTAAAGTCTTTAGTGAAATTAGATACATTTGATCAAATTGTAGATTCGTGTTGTTTACAGGATTTGTTTTGCAAAAAAAATTTGGTTTGTGGGTCTTCCATGCAATTCATTTTGATGTTCATTATAAATTAAATGATATTTTAAGGACCCGGTAAATGTTTTCAGCGAGGGATTATTTTTATGTTGTTTCCGAGCTCCTGCTATCTTAGTGCTTTGTGAAGTGAATTTCTGATGTAGATTGCATTATAGCGTGAGATATTAGAATTCAAAAGAGATTTTTTAAGACATTGAACCAGATATCATAACAGGAGCTTCACCGTTGCTGCAATTACTTTGTACAGCAGTGGAAGGGTTTGGATTAAGAAAATTCTCTTCCATCGCCTTCAAAACTTAATATTCTAGAAGGTAGGCTCTCAGAAGTTGCCTTGGTGAAATTTTCAAACTTGAAGGGGGTTTTGTGCTTTTACAGTTGCTTATGTCTTCAACAGATTTGATTTCTCTATATTTTTAAATATTGGAAATCCGAGGATTTGTCAGAAAACATCAACCTGAACGGATGAGGCCTCTTGCATCGAATGTTAATGGTATTGTATTACAACAAACACTTGTCCTTTACCTTGGAATCTGGGTCCACTTCTTTCTCATGATTCCTATTCAAGTTATAGATATTTCTATATATGTGTATACAAGCTACAATGTTTAGGTTGGCCACTCAATGATTTTCTTTCCCCACAAAATAAAAAAGTCTCAAATAAGTTGTATTTAATTTGTGTAATGATCATGTAAACTGTTGCCTCCAGGAACTATTTTCTTTAGGTTTCAATTTTAATTCCAATATTCTTATTTATTGAGTTCGTAATTCTTTTTAAATGTTGCAATTTTTCAGATCTAAGTTCTTGGAATTCTGTTTAAATTTTCTAAGGCAAGTTTATCTTCACTTCAGTAGAGTTGGTGGAGAATATTATGTGCCATACCTTCCAAACCTTACAAATATTACTTCTGACACTAAAAGTCTAGAAAATGGGAGGCAGACATTCAAAAATATTTCTCCCAAGGCGTTACATTCCTTCATCATATACCCCTTCAACAACATGGGATTCTTCATCCTATGGACCTTCATCAGAAGTTCCATCAGAAACTTATTCACAACCAGTGACTAAACAAAAGTTGCAAAGGAGATATAGTTGCAAAGGAGATATTCTCGAATAGCTCAGAATTATAATTCACTTGATGAGGTATTCTTACTCTCCTCGACTTTTGTTAAAAATTAAGGGTTTTCTACCTTGCACTTTCAAGACGGTTTCTTATCATTTCTTTGAGATAAATTTGAAGCCATATGGTTTTATCATTTATTAGATATTTTCCTTACATTATATAATTTATTCTTTTTCTGGTCTTTAGATTTATTAAACCCTGGAAAACATTTCAATTCAGTGGAGTATAGAATTTGAATTGAAAAATAAAACTGATTGTTGAGATCATATTCAGTAGTATGAGTCTATACTTCTATAAATTCAAGACAATTAAGTATTGTATTTAAGTTAACATAGTACTCAACAATTTGTCCAAAGGTTTGGTCGGCTTGTAATGCTCTAAAGAATTGGCTTTGCACGGGTTTGGATGTACCTAATTATGACATATGAGTAGTTAACTTGTATTATCTCATGTATTTCATTGTTAATTGGCTTGATAAGTTATGGTTGTAAATGTTCTTCGGATTCAACTACAATGTGTTTATAGTACTAATCACTTGTTCCTTTTTTACGTTCATTATTTTATTGGAGAGTAGTGTTTCTTTATCTAAGCATTTATTATTGTTTACTTCAATATTTTGATCATTCATTTCTGAACTATGTTTGATTTTTGGAAATTTTTGTTATGATTTTGTTCTCAAGTTGGAGATTGTAAATGTTTGGATACAACCAATTCCTAATTTCTTGGGATAAAGATGTTATGTCTTGGCTTAAGCTTATTCTCTTTTTAAGGTCTAGGATAACTTATAAATCTAACGTTATCAGGTAAAATTATTAATGATAATGAACTCTGATGTTAAATTAACGGTAAATGAGGGTGTTGTAGATAAGGTTTGGAATACTTGTGCAGAGTAAACTTGTGCAGAGTCTGACATCGATGTCCTGTGAAATTCGGCAAACCATATACTTAAATAAGTGTAGTTTCTCAAAATCACTTTTGAAAGGTATAGTAGTTCTGTCGGAGAATTCTTTGATTTGTTTCTATTTTATCTTTGTTGTAGGTGACTGCAGCTCTTGCACAAGCTAGCCTTGAATCTTCCAACTTGATTGTGGGGATTGATTTCACTAAGACCAATGACTGGACGGGTAAGTTCTATAACCCATGATCGTGAAGTTTTAATGTCATAATCTCCATGAAATTTTATAATTTTAAAACAACTGATCTACCTTTATTCAAATGTGGTCCACTGTGTTTATTTGAGGACAGGAACTGTTATTGCGTTTCTGTAGACATCTCATATGTACCGAGTACAACGTTTATGAGATCTTTTAGTTTAAGTTGATAATTCTGCAGCATTTATACTCTTCAATCCTATTGAAATCAAAGTGACCTCTTCAACATTTTGTTATGGATTTTAGGTGCAAGGTCTTTTAATTGTCGAAGCTTGCATCATATTGGAGACACTCCAAACCCTTATGAACAAGCAATCTCGGTAATTGGGAGGACGTTATCTGCTTTTGATGAGAACAACTTGATCCCTTGTTTTGGTTTTGGGGATGGGAAGTTTTGATCTCTATTTCAATTGAAAATCTTGTTTGAATTTTTCTCAATATTTTTCTTATGTTGGTCAATATGAATTCCCAACATATGTAGCAATATAGTTATTGTTAATAATGTGTTGTTGATGTTTAAGTTGATAATTTTAGCGAGTCATTTTAGTTGTTGTTTAACATTTTCTTGCATTTTGAGGTTAGAACAGAGAAGTATATGGAGTTTGATTTCTCATTGTGCATTTTGAGGTCTTGTGAGAATTCCTTGCATTTGAGTCTGAACAAAGAAGTAGTTTTAGTTATTCAAGGTGTTAGGAAATAAATTTGAGTTTAAAATCTGCAATTTTTTTATATTTTTTTTTAAGTTGTTGCTGTTATAGATTTTCGTTCAAGAGTGGATTTTGGTTGGCGTTAATGCACTCGTTGAATTTACTCAGAAATCGCAAAGTAATTTTCTTTATGGATGAAATTGAACATAATAGATTGTAGAGTAACGATTCCTTTCTTGAATGTTCGCTTTAACCAAATAAAGAAACATATGCATTCCTAAAGGTTGTATATACTATATATATATATATAGAAGGAAAAAAAAACTCGTTCCCTTTCTTAAAGGCATGAAAAAAAATATATACACTGTAAGTGTTTGTTCAACTGGTTGAACCATCTGCCCATTTATTCTAATCTTGGCAAATTAAATTGAGAGGAAAATATATATACACCATAAGTGCTCTAACTCCTATCCATTAAAATTTACATTGTTGTAAATCAATTATTAGTTCCTATCCTTAAATTAAATTATGAAACATAAAAATAATTTAAACAACTAAAAATATTGAACAATAAAGATCAATCTTCCATTATTCACTTGTACTTGTATTGAATTACTTTTATTTATTCACTAATTATCTCTAATTAATCAATACAGTCTAGAGGATGATCAATTAAAGCGTGAGTTATGTCTAGTTAGTACTATTTAACTCTAATTAATCAATACAGTCTAGAGGATGATCAATTAAAGCTTGAGTTATGTTTAGTTAGTACTATTTAACACTGATATTGTACCTAGTTCCATGAGGATTTAGTTTTATTCATGTTTAGTTAGTACTATTTAACACTGATATTGTACCTCGTTCCATGAGGATTTAGTTTTATTCAGCTTACCATTCATTATACATTTTAAATAACAAACAACCTTTAATTATTATCTTTTGATAAAAAATATTCATTACTTATACATTTAGTTATATTAAGTTTCATTGTTCAACATGTATTTATTAATAAAACTTCATTAGAATTCTATATTTTTATTAAGAATCCAACTTAAAATGAGAATGGTAAATTCTCACAAACTTCAAAATTTATTTATATTTATTGAAATATAGTTAACAAAACTTCATTAGAATTTTATATTTTTATTAAGAATCCAACTTAGATATTAAGAATGCAACTTAGATGGCTATAGTTAACTCCCACAAACTGCTATACCATATTGTAAAAAACAATAAAGTCTCATCGTAAACCAGTAGATACTTTCAATTCAATTGGCAACTTGGATTAAATGAGAAGAAGAATAAATATACAATATTTATTATTTCAATATTTTTATATATATCCATTTAACAAATATTGATTGGAATATTCTTAACTTTGGAGCAAGTCATAGCCACTGAAAAAAGAGTCTTTCGAAGCGAAGAATTATTTAACTCAATTATTCAGATCACATATTTCGAAAACTACTTTTCCAACTTAACTTAGATCTACTTCAATATTATTAATGTGCAAACTTCAATATTATTAATGTGCAAAATTTTCAATTGTGTAATTTTTCTACTTATTTCAAGAGGCTTGTCATTTCTTCTCTCCTTGGATTGATTGGGATGTTACAATTAATAGATAAATGAATTGAATTGTTGGCACAGATTGACAGAGATAGCAATAGAAGATTGATTTAGTAGAGTGTTTGCTCTGATAACTCTAGGTTATATTGAAAGGTGTTTGGTCAATATCAAATTTTCAGGGATTGGTTTATTGGTTTGTCATCTTATTTATTTATAGATGTATTTTTCTTTAGAAATATATAGATTTTGAACATTTTAATGTTTTAAAAAGTTATTTATTATAGTTAAATTAAATAAATTATTCACGTTTTTTTTATAATAAGTAAATAAGTATGCAATAAAGTTTAAATTATTAAATATATATAATAAAAAGATATTTAAATATATTACTCATCCAACAACAAATTAAAAATTTATTAACATAATTAAAAACATAATAAAAACACATTTGTAAAAGCTACAAGCTTAACTCTTGGAAAATCAATTATAAATTAACTATGACAAGAAAATGACGATTATAATGAAAAACAACACAGGTTCTCTCTTATGTTACAAATTCAATGTAATTTAGTCTTTATTTTTTGGGGCCCTTTTATGTTACAAGTTCTTTTATGTTACAAGTTCAATTCAATGTAATTTAATTTTTTTTTCCAAACTATTAATATTTTTTTCATTTTTATGGCCTAAATTTGTATAACAATTTTGACATTAGAAAATAAAAATTAAGACCATTTACAAATATAGTAAAATTCTATACTAAGAAACTAATGAATAACATTATCATTTTGTTGGGTGTCATATACTCTCAGTCTCAAAAGTAAATATGGGATATGTTTTATTAATATAACAAGTATTTAACTCGATAGAAAATTAAAGTAGAGATTAATATTTTTTATTAAATGATTTAAAAAAAAAAAAAAAATCTCGAAAAAAAATTGTAATTGTATCGATACAAGTTAACTTACAACTTGCTATTAAAATGGACTAGATTTTAGTTCTTATCTAGCAATTGTTAGTCCCTGCCGTAAGCATAGAGGGACTATAGTGATCGATAAATCATTGACGTGGTATTAGATTGTGAATTGACCAGAAATATTTCCATAGTGACTATTGTTGGAACAAGGGAAGTGAACATTGATTTTTATATAATAAAAAGTATCATGTTTGTCAAAATATGATTGGACAATGGATTGGAGGTCTTATTTCCACCTTCGCTATTCCTAATGTGAAATATGTTGGCATATCCAAAGTATTAGGTAGTATATGGTCTTTTTGAATCATTTATTTTATTATGCATTGGTCGAAGGTGGATTAATGGTAGCATTAGTTCGAATGTTTCCCTTAGCATTTTCTGCTGAGTAGAATACATTCTCTACCAAATTACTATGTGTGATTTTTTATTTATTGTTGCGTGCTTTGAGAGAACAGGCCTGTCATGCTACATATATTCTTAAATGCTTGCACAGGCCTACACCCTTTGACGGTCCTGACAGTCTTAACTGTTTACCTAACAGCTCTGCCAGTCTTAAATGTTTATTGTATAGATGCGTTGTGACAGAGTTTCGTTCATGGTCGACATCGTTGCTCGAGTGGTCGATTATTATTCGCTGCTTCGTTCCATGATTTTGGTTCTTGTTTGATTCAACTTTGCAAAGTTGAGGTCTTGCACTTGCAGTTCAAGCTCTTCGTGGTTGTTCACTAGTTTGTTGTTCTTCAACTTTGCAAGTTGTTGGACATGTTGTTGTAGTTTGCAGTTTTTGGGGCTGAGCTCTTGTCATCCTTTGTTGACGGGTATGTTTCCTTGTTGTTGTTGTTTTTCAATGGTGGGAGTCCTTGCCTCCAAATTTTGTTGCAGACCATCTTTGTTTGTGCTCTTAGTTTCCGTTCCTGGAAACCATGCGTCTTCATATGCAGGTTGTCATGTCCATAGCTTTTCCAAAAATTTCAATGCAGAGGGATTTACAAAAAGTAGTTGGGAGCTATTAGAAGAGAGAACCATCAGGCGGGGTGTGGACATAGGGTATGCTTTTATTCTGTGTGTCGGAAAACTGTTTCTACCTGTTCTCTTTCTGCTGAGTAAAGTTATGGTTTTATTTATTTGCGTTCTTTCTCCTGTTTGGTTCAGTTTCCAGTATCGATCTATTTTCTTCTCATATTTTATGGGGACTAAGGGGGATTCAAGTTGAGAATAAGAGGTTTGAAAGATACATACAGGGATTGATACCCTATTTTGCTTTCCTTTATTGTTTTGCTACCTCTTATTTGTTTCCCCTGCTTTTCTTTGTTTTCATAGAAACTGAAAGTATGTAGCAAATAGCTTGAAAATGAGCGTTGAAGAGATGAAAGAAGTAATATATGTTGAGTCATATGAAATAGATACATAGTCCATTATACATGACAACATTGATGTGGTTTTGCATAGAAATGGGCTTTTTAGATTGGATGCATTCTCGTATATAGTTGGGGATTACCTTTTCAATACATTCCAGGTTCTATTGCATTTCCACTATTCATCAACCGAGTTGTACAATGGATTGATAGATTATTTCTTAACCTATTTTAAAAATGGCGATGCTGAGGCTTTGCAGTACTATGAATACTAGATGGAATCTTATTTTCTTCGGTAGTTGCATGGAATACATGATGTCGCTACGTATTTTTCAAAGATGCAGTTGTTTGCATCTCCAGTTCTGCCTGCACATGAGAGGGGACTTTGGGGAGATACATTTTGTATATGGTGGTTGTCTAACTAGCTGAATATATCAGTTGGCATATGGTCATTGTCAAGAAAAACAAGATGTCTACTATTCAACAAAACTGCATCTGACAATCCATATTGCATCTTGTTCCATGATGCCAATGCCCTCAGTGGTCATTATGAACCACTGTTGTACAAAAAAATGTCCATATGCAATATAGAAGGTCCTCGTATTTACTTGTCTATTATTTGCAAATACCTTCAATCATAATGGAAACAGATTTTTCATGGCATATATTGCCATGGTCTACAGCTTGCAACAAATGTTGTCTCTAGCTATGGAGATAGTCTGTTCAATGCAATTTGTTTTTTGGTGGCAGCGGGGTTTGATGTTCAGTTGTTGCGGATTTACACTATAGAGTCCTTTTGCAATATGATTATAGGTAGCAACCAATAGGCTTTTATGTGCTTGCATCAACACCTTTGCCCATATCTCGTAGAAAATATGCCGATAGTTGGAAGTTGGTAGGAATACCTTGTGAACATGGCGCTTCCATATGAAAAGGGAATATGTAGGGTTGCAGATTCTGTTTGCAATGGTTGTCTATGATATTCAAGGTGAATATCCATGTGTGGTTTCCCTTTCCAGATGGCACTGTCCATTCCTAAGTTACTGATTCAAATTACTATCAAACAATTGACATCCTCTCGTTGAAGATAGATACAACACATATCCATTATGAACCTTTTCTTGGACATATAGGTAGTTCAGGGTTGATTGTCCATGCCACCCAAACGACATTGAATCTGCATAGGCATGGAATTCTTTTTAGTGAAAATGAAACTCCTCCTGGTTGTGATATGGGCAGACAGGGATTGAACAAAAAAAACATGCGTAAAATTCATGACAGTTGTGATGAGGCCATAGAGGGATTAAACAAAAAATGTAGAGTAACTTATCACAATTTGAAAAAAATTATTCATCAAATTTGTCTGACTTGTGATAAGGCCATAGAGGCCTTGAACAAAAAACGTAAAGTAGTTTTTCAGAAGTTGGGTGAGAGTCAAATTAATCCCAGTTTCCACCAAATCATCCTTCCCTTGGGCAAGAAACGTAGAGTAAGTTACCACAACTTGAAAAAGGTCATGCGCGAGAGGAAAAATACATTGCTACACGTCCTTTTAGAGAGAAACTCACATATCACAATGTAAAGAAATTTGTTCGTGCAGAACATAAAATAAACAGGTGTGATCTCATATCCCAGAATGGTCATGCAATTGTGCCAGTTCATGGTCTACAAGCAACACCATGCAGTAGTAGCAATGAAAACCAAGAAACAATTTCTACCCATACTTCCCTGCAAAAGAAAAATGTAAGACATACCTACATGAAACAAATGAAAGGCACTCCTTCCATTGCATGTGCAATTTTTTGAACAATTGAATTTTTCAAAAAACAATAAGTCTTTCACGCTTGATTTGCAAGCAGAATACCTCCTCTTGAAAGTGCACAATAAACCATTTTCCAGTGGGAAAATTTGTCTTCCATGCAAATGATCACTTGAAAATGGAAAACTGCCACAATTTGCAACCCATGACCGAATAAGATGTAATACACCACTATAATATGTAAGTGCAGTTACGGAACTTGAGGAGATACTTGTGTCTCTGGGAATTGAATTTTCTCAAATCAGACCTTGGAGCTATAAACGACCCCAGATGGGCTTAATAGGATCAATTATTAATGTGCATGTTCAACTAGAAGTTGTGCAAAAAGCGTTGCCACAATTCATTAACAATACAATTACAATCGTTGTGTCTATGAAAAGATGCTTGCAATGCAAAAATGTCTATCGGAAAAGCGAAGTGTGCATGTGCATGTTGTTATGAAAGAATTAAAGGAATTATGTTCCAAGGACCTGTACAAAGCAGAGAACATTTGTATAAATGGAAAATGGAACAATGTTCTTGCAGAAAAACATGGCAACTCTGCAGACACTCTCGAAAATCCTAGTTATTTTGATACAAGTGATGAATCGGAAAATGAAACACCTGCTGAAACATTGGTGCATGGATTCACTGATTCACAATGCATTAGTGACTTGCAAGACAAAATTGTCAAAATTGCACCTGCCGAGGGGCAGCACCCACTTGGAATATTCAAGGACAAATTCCCTGAGGAAATGAACTTTCCAACACTCCTCTATGGAGATCCACATGGCACTGATATTACAGAACAATTTGGTTATCATAAAATAGTCTGATGGGAGCTTCTACATTCAAGCGGTTACTTCTCCTGTCACATAACAAAATTGTTTTTCAAAACAATGTGCATAATAATAGAGCAAGTTTTGTCGTGCATGTGGGCACGAATAAGAAAAGGCCAGTTACAAGGAAGAAATTTGTTGGCCAAGGATGTGAAGTACAAAGTAAACCTAGAAAAAATTCTGAAATCTGATATTGGATACATAGATTTCAAAAACATCTGCACCTCTCTTGACTATTTGCAACAAAACTAAAAAAAAAAATAATTGCAATGATCCGACAATTGGACCCGCCAAAAATTTTCGTCACATTTACAAGTGCAAAGCATTGCTAGGATCTATTGGTGGCTGTCGTATCTGACCTACATAGGAACAAGAAACGTAAAAAAGAAATCGATACACTAGAAAATAATGAAATTGACTACCTCATAAGAAAAGAATTGGTGACATGTACTTGCTACTATAGACATAGAATAAATGCTTTCAGACAATTGATATGCCATGATGAAACAATTTCCGAAAAAATACCGGACTACCATTGTGTGACTGAATTCTAGAATAGGGGAAATGAACATGACCATGCACTGTTGTGGATAGAAGGTGCA
This sequence comes from Picea sitchensis, assembly GCA_010110895.2. Classification (NCBI taxonomy): domain Eukaryota; kingdom Viridiplantae; phylum Streptophyta; class Pinopsida; order Pinales; family Pinaceae; genus Picea; species Picea sitchensis. The sequence continues at coordinate 270,052 of SNQJ01S0010631.1, read as the reverse complement.
CCCGTCTATGGAGATGATAACAATTCAGAGATCGAACAATTTGTGGATAAATACATAACATGCAACACAGATCATTTGGATCCAGAAATTGCGAAATTCCATAGACATAACCATACAAGAAGTTGTAGAAAACGAAAAAACTTGCATCGCTGATACAAATTTCCTATGCTGCCAATGAGAGCTACAAGAATCATAGAGCCAGTTAGTTTAGAGGACAATGTTGTTGTTGAGAAATCTAAATCCTTGTTCTCATTTCTAGAACGAGGATTTAACGAAATGATGAGCTTTGATTCCATCTTGACATAGGTAAATCTATCAGAAGATGAGTACATCCAATCCATACAATGTACGCTTAGGAAACCAACACTTTTCCTTAAACGAAAACTCTCCCATATTTGGAAAAACAGTTTCTCCAAGGACATGCTAGTTATGTGGAAAGAAAATACAGATGCACAGTACGTGCTGAATGCATATGCTGCAACATCCTACTATACCTCGTATATGACGAAGATTGACAAATCTATGACAAGTGCATTCAAAAGAATACACAAATAACATGAAAGAATTCATATTGATGCCATACAAATGATACGAACACTTGGAAATACATTGCTTAATCTTCAACAAATGTCTGCTCAACAAGAAGTTCACATTGCACTTTCCTTTCCCCTCACTTGTAGTTCAAGAAAATGTGTCTTTATAAACACATCTCCACTTGGAAACACACACATTTGTGCTTAAACCACCATTTTTGCTGCAACAAGAGCCTGACAATTCATAGGACATGGTATGTCGCTCTATTATTTATTATTATGTCTAGCATCCATCTCCTATTAGACATATTCGTCCGGATTATTTTCGGCACGAAATGAGAGCGGAGATATAACATAGAAATATTCAGAGATATTGCAAGGGAGACAACAATATAACAGAGATATAGTGGAAATATAAAAAGAGTCACAGATATACAGTAATACACGATTTCTATTAATGAAATAAATGTACAGAGACTGTAAAAGTACAGAGTGAAAGACTTGCTAGAATGGTGGTAGCTTATCTCTGAGAAGAGATGTGACGGCTACTCGCATCCGTGAGAAGCTGACTACAATGAGGCTCTGAAGGCCTTTTTACAATAAGCAGGAATGCCAAAAACCCTAGACATCCAAAAACCTAACCCTGGGAGATGAAGCGCCAAAAGTCATGTGGGCCCCGTTTGGGTAAGTTGGTGCATCAACTTCTCGGGGTCATAACTTTTGCATACGATCTTCGTTTTAGGCGTATGATAGCTCGTTGGAAATATCTATCCGAGAACTACAACTTTTGGGTGAGAAACGTTAATCTAAAATCCATGTTGCTCCCCGTTTTCTAAAAAAACATCATTTAGGGCCTCAAAATGGCCCGAGAAGTTAAAAACTGCTAAAAATAGTAAATTACCAAAATTGCCAGAAACATGTTTTGGGCCAGTTGGAGAAGGTGGGTGTCCACCGATATCCACCTGGATCACATATCTTCTTAGCAAGATTCATATCGCATTACAAAAAAAATGGTGCACCCATATCAAAAAGAAAAAAACCTTCTGTGATACGGTTTGTCAAATACAATAAACATTGTGACTATGAAAACTATTGTAGAGAAAAAATGTTGTTGTACATTTTGTTTGATGAAAATGAAGACACATTGATACATAAATTCTCTACATGGAGGTTGTGTATGTTGCGTCTGAGAGTATAGTGCACATCAATGAAGCTAGATTTACCTACAATGTTAATCCAACATGGGGCGATCTAGAATTTGCACTTAATGGAAAACCTCGACGATCATGATGATACATTCAAAAACCCAAAAACAACCACAACTCCTTCCAAGTCCTATGACTTACAAGCGAATTTTCCTCGTCCTCCAGCGGCTGGAAGTGAAAAACATATCAATCTTGGTTTTCGAGTTACAAAACATCCTTTCCTAATTGAAAATAATGAATACCATAGAATAAGACGTCTGCTGAGTCACGAACAAAAAACAATTCTAAAGAACATTGCTCTTAAAAAATGCTTGAACATGAACAGTCCTGTGGACGTTTTCCTTACAGGCGGAGCAGGAACAAGCAAGACATTCACAACAAAAGAATTGTTCCAAATGCTTATATGAATCTATGATTCAAACAATTCCTCTGATCCTATGAAACCAAAGGGCCTAATAGTTTCATACACATGAAAATATGCATACAATGTTGGTGGAACAATAGTCCACTCTGCATTTTTAATTCCTTTTAAAAAGTCACAGTTTCTTCCATTTAGAAAGGAAACGTTGGATACATTATCTAAGCTTTATGAGGAACTCTAACTTGTCTTTATAGATGAAGCATCTTTGTTTGGGAGTCAGTTCTTGTATTCCATTGAGAGCCAACTAAGAATTATAAAACATATGTAGACAAAATACTTTGGAAACATTGACATGATATTCTGCGAGGATCTTTACCAGGCACAACCCATCCAATATTCTTTGATATTTGAACAACCTAACGTTAACATGGAAATAGTCACCCATGACTTCTGAAGGGACAATATTAAATTCTTTGAGTTGCATACTACAATGCGCCAGATAGATGAAACATTCATTGCAATTTTGAATAGAATGCGCACAAACAACCAAACATATGATGACTTGACCTATATCAATTTGAGGTGCTTATGACCTGCACCAATAGACCCAGCGTTCCCTTACTTGTTCTACAGAAATAAGGATGTTGCAAAACATAACAGCCACATGCTTTCGCTCATTCCTGGGGATCATATCATCATCAATTTGATTGACCTGGAAGAAGACAACCATGGAAATGCGCCATTTCATTAACATTCAATCACTTTACCTTTGCAGCTTGTCCTCAAATTAGAAATGTTGGTTGAAATATATGCCTGCAACTATGATTCATAGGATGGCTTGGTGAATGTTGCAAATGGAATACTGAAAGGCTATATGAACATAGAAAAAGTGGATGTCCTTTGGATTAAGTCCCATGAACCACATATAGGAAAGAGACAAGAAAGCAAGTTGTCTTATCTATATAATTCAAACACTGAAAGCAATTGGACACATATTTTGTGAATATCGAAGCCAGTATCGACATCAACAAAGACAGGTCGACTAAATATTTGAAAACAGCTTATGATTAAACTTGCATGTGCACGTACAGTCCATAGATCACAAGGACTAACACTTGATAATGTTGCATTTCAGTCTGCTGGAATTCACAAACATGGACATGTATACACAACATTGTCCCATGTTAGAAGCATAGTCTCCTTTTATCTAATAAGTCCTCTCACAAAATATAACTGCAAAGCTAAACAAAAATTTGATATTGAAATGGAACAACTCAGGACCACCGTAAAAGGGAAACCGCATTATGATTACCAACCCATACAAACAATTTCATTTGTATCAATTCTCTCGCTTGACACATGCATCTTAAATGCACACATGGATGATATATTGAATGAGTATGATATAATGCAATCTGATGTTCTATGATTGCAGGAAACACACATGGCATTATGCATGCAGAACAAACAATTCCCAAATTACAATTTCATATCAAGTTACATTACACATGGGGTGATGATACTGGTGAAAAAACATGTACCAATTTTGGACCATATACATATCAAAGAAAAGAATGTTCAATTGGTTCTTGCAAAAAAAAAATCCCATGAAACAGAAGTTCCAATACTGAATCTGTATGTTTCTCCCCATGCAACATTCTCCAACATACTGCATGTTGTTTCCAATGCATTGGGCCATTTCCATCTGAATGGACCCACTGTACTTGTAGGAGACTTCAATATTGACATGCTGCAAAATACTGATAGAACAAAAGAATTGGAAAATTACATTTGCAAATAGAGTCTCCGCTTTCTTTTGAACAACACAGGCCATCTGCAAAACACACTTATTGACCATGTCTGGTTCAATGTGCCCATTCCTCAATACAATATGTTTGTCTTAGACACATATTGGTCTGATCACGATACAATTGGTATTGCACTTGAATTATGACATATACATCAAACTTATTGCAAACTCATATTTCTATGTTTCAAAGCATATTTGTATCCCTGATTTCTACACATATCATTCTGGTGAGCATACAGATGGTGTTCTACTCAGATTATAAAATATACATTGTGCAAAAAAAAAAGGTACATCCTCCGAAAAACTATTTGTGACTCTATTCATCTTATTCTATTTTTTTTTTGTATATGTACATAGTAGTTGTGTTTTTCTTAACATCTGAACTTATGTTCATATCCCTTTTGTTTTGTACTTTTGTTGATATAAATAGACAAGAAAACTAGATGGCACAAAGAACTCCTACCCAGAGATGTAGATGAATCCATGCAAAGGTGCATTATTTTTCTGCCAGTGTTCCATAGTAAACAGTTTTCCGTTTACTTTCTCTGTATTTGTCAAACTTGTTCGTAGCTATGTTTTTTTTTGCGCATAGAGGCCACTACCCTACACGTCCACCATCCAATAGAAATGAAATGTTGAGCCATCCCACCCGCAATTCCACTTGTCAATTTGTATATTGCCCAACTATGAGTGTTATTTGCAAGACACAGAACATTAGAGGCATAATGTACAACCCACAAGTGTGTGATCCAAATAAGTGGCTAAGTATGGAATAAAGGATCTTTGCATATTTGGTATGTAGTGCTCATTTATGGGAGCCCGCCAGCCCTAGATTCTGTCAATTTGTATATCGCGGAAATCCATAGAAGTAGAATGTTTAGCCGAACAGCTCCCAAATCCTCTTGTCAATTCACAAATGTTGAGTTGGCCAGCCCACAAATCTACTTGTCAATTTATTATCATAAGCTAGTTGTAAGGCACCGAACAATGGAGGCTTTTTTTTAACCCCGCCATCCCGAGAACTCGTGATCCAAAAACTCTACATGGTCTATAAAATCTCATCCACCCTGCAAGTTCGCTTGTCAATTTGTATATCGCAGAACTATATGTGTTATTTGTAGAACAAAGAACAATAGAGGCTTATTTTTTACCCCTCCCACCTGAGAACCCACAAGTATGGAATGCGATATCGGTACATGGTCTATAATATCTCATGTCCATACTTTATAAAGGTACATATTTAGTTTTGCCTCATTTCTACACACATTGATCTGGTAACCACAGAGTTGGTGTTGCACATGAATTATGAAATATGCACTGGGAGTCAGACGGATTGCTTTGCTTTGCTTAAGCATTTTTGAGCCTGCTAGCTCAAGAAACCAATTTCTATACGGCAGAAATCGACCCAATCTACAGTCCGCAATCCAAATAAGTGCCTAAGTATGGAATAAGAGATATGTGCATATGTTTTATGTATTGCTCCTTTCTGGGAGCCCGCTAGACCTGGAGTAGAATGTTGAGCCGACCAGCCCGCAAAACTGCTTGTAAATTTATTATCATAAGCCATTTGTAAGGCACCGAACAATAGAGCCTCGCTTTTGACCCCGCCAGCCCAAGAACCCGTGATCCAAAAACTGTGGATGGTCTATAAAATGTTAGGCACCCTGCAAGTTTGCTTGTTTATTTGTATATCGTGGAACTGTGTGTGCTATTTGTAGAACACTGAACAATAGAGGCCTTTTTTTGAACCTGCCCGCCCAAGAACCCGCAATCTCGAAAGTGGCCAAGTATGGAATGCCATATCTGTACATGCTCTATAAAATCTCATGTCCATACTTTATGAAGGTACATTTTTAGTTTTGTTTCGTTTCTACACAAACTGATCTGGTAACCACAGAATTGTTGTTACAAATGGATTATGAAATATGCAATAGGAGTCAGACCCAACCCTTTGGTTTTCTTCGCTAAACAATTCTGACTCATGCAGTTTCACCATTGGACACTCAATAGTTTCACCATGCACTTTCAGACTTGGCCATTCCTTCCTTGCTTTCTCTTTCCCATGCCCATCACCTTCGCACGTGTGCATAATCAGAAATAATGTTTATATATATATGTGTGTGTGTGTGTGTGTGTGTGTGTGTGTGTGTGTCTTCTTTCTTAATCTTTAATGCTAAAATGTCATCGTGTAGGTACTGTCTAAGCTGTCATTGATGCACGCAAGGCTCGAGAAGTTATTCCATCAATGCAATTTTTGCGAAGGCTTTTATTATTCCTTCCCACTCTTAATTTCAAATTCCATGGAATGTCATTCGCATGCCGCCAACTTGTTTCCTTCATGAAACCTCCAATCTCTTCCTAGTCTTAATTTCAAATAGCATGGAATGTCATTTGCACGCCACCAGCTTGGTTCATTCATGAAACCTCCAATCCTTAAATGTTCTTAGCCGTAACTACCACCTTTTCACTTCTAGGTATGCAATAATTAAGCTTCACTTCTAACAGGTCACCATACAACACGCATAGATATTGTCATTAATGAGGAGATTTTCCCTTCGCACACATTGAAGAAATGTTTTCGGGGGGTTATATTGTCCCCTCCATTTCTTCATTTCAAGTAGCGTCTGGAGCAAGCCAATGTTTCCATAAATTACTAGAAGCAGCTCCACAGCAGTTTTGTAGAGATACAACAAACATCTTTCTCATGATCTTCCCGTGTAGAAGAAGGGAAAAAGAATTGTAGTGGACATGGAGCAACCCGAAATTTATAGTGAAAACATAGATCTTGACGCTGATATGGAAATCATATTCTGCAACCTTGATCATCTTGGAGACACAATTCAACATGCCTTCTCAATGGACATGGTTGGTATCAATTTTTTTTACGAAGATGAATCCTTCGTATTCCAAAGTGTTGTTTTTGAAACCGAATCAAAAATATTAATCATTGAAAAAATAGATGTAAAAAATAAGAAAAGAAAACATCGTTCATAACTTGACCTTGCCAATATGCAGGGGTCCAAAATATCTCAACTTCACATGGAAACCATAGATGCTCTTCATGATTCTGTTGGAGTCATTGAAGCCAAAAATGCCACACTAAAGAACCGGTTTAAGGAATTAGAGGAAGCTTTGTTTCCTATTACATTGCTTGGAAGTTCTTTGGAAATATCCATTCCTGTGACTGTATGCACCCCTGCAACAAATCTAAAAGGGTTCTCCATCTTCCTCGCATCCTGTAGAGGATATGTGGAGAAAAATATCAACAAATAATGGAATTGATTACTAAGGCTTGGGAAACATCACATAGTATGGATTCCCTAGGGAGCAGGGCACATAACTTGCTCCTACTTTTGTAGACGGATTTAAAAAATGAAGAAACTTTCTATGTGCACACGGTCATCCCTTTTTCCTTTCATTTCAACAACATGCCAGAGATGAGAAGAAGACAACATGATCTCCCGTCCAATAAATGGCTCACTCAATTAGAAGCATGCTGGAAAGAGAAAGTGAAGAACCTGTATCTCATTGTCCAATCACGTGAGCAAGCAATATCAAATAAAGAAACACTATTCACAAATCTCACCAAAATAGACTTAGTAGGAAATACAAATGGCTTCCGGGACCCCAACTTAATCCTCAACTTGCTAGCGTTAACCAAGCAAGATTTCGATAAACAAGTTGATAATTTGAAGGCCTTGTCTTTAGAAATTTTTTACAAGATTCTTGAATATCATGAAGAAGAGGTGGACAACTGGCTAGTCGGTATTCGGTATAGAATGGAGAGATTCATAAAGCTCTGTGTAAACTTTCAATTGATCTAAGAGAAATAGAAAATGAAGTTTTCAGCATTAAAATTTGCAATGACATCAACATCGCCCCCTTGAGAAGCTATATTGAAGATAACTTGAAGTGGGTCATCGATGAAATCAAACAAGGAAATGCATAAATCATCTGTTTATCAATCTAGATATTCAAGCAGGCTGCCCACAAAAACCAACAGGGAAAGGCATGACCAATAAAACACCAAAATTACTTATGTGTACCATCCCTATAAGTGTATAGTGATATTCCTTTCTTTATCAATCCATTTATTCCAAGTTTTATGAGTAGAAATCTATAGCCAAAAATTGATCTTCCCATTTCTACTTTTCAGGTATTACATTCTACCGTGTCCGACTTCTTTCCACAGTCCTATTTCTTGTACATATTTGTGTTATGGTCTGTGAGAGCCCCAATCCCAGTCTATATGACAAACACATTTACATTTCCAGGGATATGTAACAAACTATTATTTTTTTCATATATTCCAAATAAAACTATTCTTTTGTCTCCTTATATATTTATCTATTCCTAGATTTTTATCTTCACCTATGCTGAATGTGAAGTCATTTTGTTTATTTTATGTCAATTCTCCTTTTTTCCTATGCATCTTTTCTCTGGCCTGGTCATTTTCAAAATAAAGAATGAAATAAATCACTCACTCAAATTTGAGATATCATATTTCACACACACACACACACACACACACACACACACACATATATGTTTCTTTAAATTTCCAGGAATATGTAACACGCTTCATCACTTTTTACATAAATGTCATAAAATTGTGTTCACTACTTTTTTGTACTCAAACGTATAGAGAGTATGTCATTTTTTGCATCTTTACCACTTGTCCTTCATACTTTTGCCAAAAGGGCGCTTCAAATTAAAATAGTCCACAAGTCTGCTAGTCAATTTGTATATCACGGAACCATGGGTGCTCTTTGTAGGCCATGGAACAACAGACACCCAATTTTCAACCCGCCAACTCGACAACCTGCGATCCAAAAACTGCCCAAGTATGGAATCAGGGCTCCGTGCAAGAATTGAATGAGGGCTTCATGCATGCTCTATAAAATCTCGTCCCCATACTTTATAAAAGTACATATTTCATATGTATAAAACTAAATATCTACTTTAAAAAATTGTGTATTTGCTATGTATAATTTATGCTCTCCAGGAACCTATAATTTGATACATTTCAATTTCTTGTATCAACGAGCCCATGTTTTAAAGAAAATTGTTTTGAGAATGCTATTGACTTGGTCCTTTTATCCACTTCCCTATGTAACAGACATTGGTACTATATTTTTTGTGCTTTTTTCCACCACTGTATGTAAAACCTATGTAAAGAAAACTAGTTTGTGAATGTTAAAATTTTGGGACACGACCCCTTAAAATTCAAATAGTCCGAAGGTCCCATTGTCAATTTGTATAGCACAGAACTCTCGGTGCTATTTGTAGGACATGGAACAACAGAAACCCAATTTTAAAGTCCCCAGCCCGATAACCCATGATCCAAAAACTGGCTAAGTATGGAATGAGGGTTCCATCCATGCTCTAATTCAGGAATGTTAGTTTTTTTTCTCCTTTTATGTGTTCCTAAATTATTATCTTTAGCTATGCTGAATGTGAATTCATTTTGTTTATTTTATCTCAATTCTCTTTTTTCTGATGTATATTTTCTCCTACCTGGTCATTTTCAAAATTAAGTATGACATAAATCACTTAATCAAATTTGAGATATCATATTTCACACACACACACACACACACACACACACACACATATATGTTTCTTTAAATTTCCAGGAATATGTAACATGTTTTATTATTTTTTTATATAAATGTCATAAAATTGTGTTCACTACTTTCTTTCTACTCAAACGTATAGAGAGTATGCCATTTCTTGCATCTTTACCACATGTCCTTCATACTATTTGCCACAAAGGCCCTTAAAATTAAAATAGTCAACAAGCCTGCTTGTCAATTTCTATATCACGTAACTCTGGTTGTTCTTTGTAGGCCATGGAACAACATAGGCCCAATTTCTAGCCTGAGAACCCGTGATCCAAAAGCTGCCTAAGAATGGAATCAGGCCTCCGTGCAAGTATGGAATGAGGGCTCCATCCTTGCTCTATAAAATCTCATCCCCATAATTTATAAAAGTACATATTTCATATGTATAAAAGTAAATATCTACTTTAAAAAATTATGTATTTGCTATGTATAGTTTATGGTCTCCATGAACCTATAATTTCATAAATTTCAATTTTTTGTGCTGAGGAGCCCCTGTTTTAAAGAAAACTAATTCGGGAATTCTATCTATTTGGTCCTTTTGTCGACTGCCCTATGTAACAAACATTGGTACTATATTTTTTGTCCTTTTCTCCACCACCATATGTAAAACCTATGTAAAGAAAAAGGATTCACGAATGCTAAATTTTTTTGACATGATCCCCTTAAAATTCAAATAGTTCGTAAGTATGATTGTCAATTTGTATATCACGGAACTGTCGGTGCTATTTGTAGGACACACAATAATAAACGCTCGATTTTCAGGTCCTCAGCATGAGAACTCGCGATCCAAAAAATGCTTAACTCGAGAACCCTCTCTTTTAAATAAAACTAATTTGGGAATGATATTTTTTTCATACTTTTGTCCACCAGCCTATGTAACCGACGTCAGTACTATTTTTTTTGTTTTTTTGTCCAAAGACATATGTAAAATGGAAAACTAATTACGGAATGCTAAACTTGTTTTAATTAATTATAAATGATTTTATTGATAGAAAGATAAGTTATTGAGTTTATTATTTCAATTTCATTATTCGATACGAGCCTCTTCAAATTCAAATAGTCTGCAAGTCCGATTTTCAATTTGTTTATTGTGGAACTCTAGGTGCTATTTGTAGGCCACGGAACAACAGAATCCCAATTTTCATCCCGCCAGACTGACAACCCGCGATCCAAAAATTCAAATAGTCCGCAAAATATATTTTCAACTTATATATCGTGAAACTCTCAGTGTTATTTGTAGGGAACGAAACAACAGAAGCCCAATTTTCAGCCCGCAACGCCGACAACCCTGACATTTTTCAACTATATGTGTTGGGAGTTTTGCATCCCTCCATCCATCACCTGAGTCTAGGGTTTGACCTTCCATTCACCATCCTCCATATGAACTCATGGGTTTCCATGATCGACCTCTGTCTGGTGTATGTTTTCAGATCCCTTACCTGGACAGTTCAAGCCTGTGCGTGAGATCTCTGTCCACCCTTATGCAGTCCCAAAACCAGAACAAAGAATCTGTCCTGTGCTGCTGGTTGAGAAAACCGAAGTGTCCCATATTTTTTTAGCCTTGTTATGTTGTAACGTCTGTCTGTCACCAGTTTGGGAAAGCCCGTGTATGTGTTTCTCATTGGCTGTTGTGGTTGTGTAATTCTTGACTGTGGGTGGCTTGTTGGCTAGTGTATGCTCGTGATGAGCCTCGTAGTTTCCCAATTGAGTTAGAACCTGAGTTGAAGGAAACAGGTTGTTTGACCGATGTGTAACACTCTCTCTGGGTGAGGGAGGTAGTTGCGGTTGAAATAACAGGTTTCCAGACCTGTGAGTGACTCTCTCTAGGAGAGAGAGTGCGTTGAGGAAGTAAGAAATCCTGGAAGGGGCCCTGTAGATGATACAGAACTCTAAGACATTCGGTTCAGTCTGTTGTTGAAGCCCAAGGCAAGGGAGGTTAGCAGCTGAAGGATTGTCTTTGAGACAGTGAAGGTGTATACTCCTGGGGTGGGACAGACATGTGGGGGATGAGAATCTGTGAGCAGTGGGCATAAGTGGCTCCTGGGAGAAAATCCTTCCTCTGTAACTGGGTGTCTTCCCGTTGACCTTGCCTAGCCTAGGATTCCTTTCCCGATGGATCTTAGTCCCAACTCGGGGGTGACCTACTTCTGAGAGTGATGAGCAGTGCGATATAAGGCTGGGAGGTTCGTGGAAGGTCTGCACGCAGTTGGTGAATTACATCTAGTTTCAAAGATAAGTACCATTTTGTGCTTAATATTATGTTTTGCATGCCTGTGATGCTTATATGTTATCATGTATGTTGTTGTGCATATGAATTATTGTTAATTCCATGGATTGTGTATGCTAGTAGTAATTATGTGATTAATCTATGTTAATGTATTGAAATTATTTAAATGCATTTTATATAAGTGTTATAACACAGTGGCATTACTTTTGACGTGGGTTTCCAGCCCAGAGGATGTTATAGTATGGTATCAAATATTTAAAGGGATAAAGTCATAAGTGTTGGTAGCATTGCCCGGCCTTTGGAGGGCCAGGGATGTTACATTTTGGTATTAGAGCCAAGGTTTTCAATGTTGAGCCTAGATGGGCCAGATAAGGGGCCATTGGACACGAGGTTTCAGGTAGAAATTTTGTCTAGAGGGACTAATTTCAAACCTTAGATTATTTCTAAGTGCCAAGGGGTTGCATGGTCGTGTTACAAAACTCTATTCGGTGTAGTATTTGGCTAGAGAGAGAGAGAGAGAGAGAGAGTTAAACACATGAAGTGTTGGAGCCGTTGGATCTGATCGGGAGGAAAGAAGATCCCTCATGACCGTTAGATGTGGAGAAGCTGCATGAGAGTTATTTTGGAAACCTTTACGTGATTTGACTATCGGGAAAAGTGAGATGTCATGAGGCATGAACTCCCGATGCCCAAAACTCTAAAGTCTCAAAAATATCTACATCGTAGATCACAAGGAAAGTTATTGACTGATGGATCAAGTGGAAAGTAAATCGCAATTTCATGATTTTGGATGTCAAGAAAAGCAAGATGTGTTGATGCATGAACTCCTGATGCTCGAAAGTCCAAAGTCCTGAAACGATCTACACCATAGATAGGAGGAAGAAAACTTGATCGTTGGATCAAGTGGGAAGTAAATCACAATTTCGCGATTTCGGTTGTCAGGAAAAGAGAGATGTGTTGCGCACAAACTCACGAAAATAAAAGTGAATGTGATAGGACCTGATGACGTCGTCAAAGGTTATGTGGACCCTCCTAAGAGTGCCATGTTCCACATGGTTGTTGGAAAAAATTGTGTTACGTGGGCCCAAAAGGGATAAAGTAAATTGGAATTTCGGATGTCGAAAGATTTGGAGGAAACAAGTGTGGGAACTCCCGAGGTCCGTGGTCCTGAAACCTCAAAGTCATAAAAATTTGATGAAGGAAGGACCCCAGTGGGTTCCAACCATTGGATGTCGTCTAGACGTGGATTGTTGATCCACCCGATGTCATGAGTTTGGTAACCCGAAATCGAGAGATACTGGTCTAGTGTTTGGTCATAGCCCATGATCACATGGGCTGGGTACTAAGAAAGAGGGGGGATATCATTCGAAAGTTACAGAGCCGAGAAAATCTCAAAAGATTCATGAAGTCGAAACATTTTCTTAGAATCGGGTTGGTTTTGAGTGTGTGGAATTTGTTAAGGAAAGATGGCCTAACAAATTCTGGTTGTCTTCATGTTATGATTGCAGAAGTTGATGAGGGCCAGAACTGATCAGAGTTGTCACCGAGTGCAAACAAATGGAAGAGGTGTGAATTGTCTACAGTTCAGAGAATGAAAGAAAAGGAATGGATGTGAACTTGGGAGTTGAAGGATCGAATGCCAATGGGCATGGAAAAGAGGTGGATAAGGAAGGGCATATGAGGAAAATCATTGAAATATTACAGAGGGATGCCCAGGCTCGCTAAGTTGATAGAAGAAGGCTTAAGAAAACTCAGGATAAACAGGGTGAATTCAACTTGAAGTTGTTGCAGAGCCTGGATAGGATCGAAAATAAATTGGAAAAGGAGAGTGACACAAGAAAACTAGGGAGTCACCGGAACCCTGAGAGGAAACAAAGATCGAGAAGTGTTAGCGGTCATCGTCGTCACTCCCCAAAGCATTCCAATAAAGAAACCCGTGGTAGTTCAAGCCCATCTCCTACCAGAAAGCATAGGAGGTCTGGAGTGGATGAACTGAAAGGAGAAATGAATAAGATTAAGCCTCCCACATTTGATGTAGAACACCAAAAGGAAGAAGATGTCGAGACATGGTTGCTAGGCATGAGGAAGTACTTCCAATTCCAGAATTATTCCTCTCATGCCGAAGGAAGAATTACGATGTATAAACTAAAAGGAAAAGCATCCATGTGGTGGGATCAGCTGGTGCAGGTGCAACAGATTAGAGAGAAAGATATAACTTGGAAGGAATTTGAGAGGTATTTCGAGAAGAAATATTTGACTAAAAGATATTAGGACAGAAAGATGAAAGAGTTCTTTGAACTCAAACTAGGCAACATGACCATTGATGAATATGAGGAAATATTTTTGGAACAGTTGAAGTATGTTCCATTCATCACGGAGGAGACTGTCAATATTCATAGGTATCTAAGTGGATTACCACCTTCTATTGGTGACAAGATTCAGTATGATGACCCTAATTCTATGGAAAAAATAATAACAAGAGAAAAATGTTTATATGAACAATAGAGAGAAAATCCTACCTTCCAGAAGACTTGGGAAGATAAGAAGAAGTTCAAGAAGGAACAGAGGCAGAAAGGAAACAAGCCTCCATTTTTCAGAAACAGTCCTCAAGGACAACCATCTTTTAGAGAGCCCATAAAGGTTGAAGTGTGTGGACAATTGCCAAGGTAGACACCTATGGAGTGTTGGGGTTGTAAAGGAAACCATAGGTATAGATATTTCCCCCACAAAAATGATAAAGCGATATTTGTCCACAATGTTTAGCAAGATTAAACAGTGGAGCACATGGGTAGTAGAATGACAAGGATCTACGCATCCCTGGACAACAAGCAATTTGAATATCAATCACACATGATTGAAGTGGAAGGTATGATTAACAACCAACCATTTACTATTTCAATTGATTCATGGGCTAGCCATAGTTATATAGATCCTAGAGTGGTGGAAAGTTTGCAATTATTGAGAAGCAAACAAGAAAAGTATTGGTTAGTGCATTTGGCTACAGGAGCCAAGAGGAAACTCATTGAGTTGGTTAAGTCTTGTCCTGTGGACATGAAGGGACTGAGCTCGAAAGAGGAATTGAACATTTTGCCTTGAGGCTCTTATGACTATTTAATTGGGATGGACTGGTTGGACCAACACCATTCCCTCCTGGACTGTAAAGTCATTTACTTTCCTAGATGAGGAGGGGAATTAGGAAACAGTCCAAGGAATTCCCAGAGTTGTAGTTGTCAGAGAAATTTCATCATTATAGCTGAAGAAATTCTATAGGAAAGGTTGTCAGTTGTTTGCAACCCATATGGAGGAATCATCCAAGGATGAGGTCTCAAATATTGGAGACCATGCGGTACTAAAAGAGTTTGAAGATGTATTTCAGGAGGTACCCAGACTACCTCTGAAGAGAGATATTGATTTCTCTGTAAATTTGATGCCTGGAGCAACTCCAGTGTCGAAATATCCTTATAGAATGAGTACGTCGGATCTGAAAGACTTGCAATTGCAACTTGAAGAGATTTTGAAGAAGGGGTACATATGCCCAAGTGTGTCACCTTGGAGTGCTTCGGTCATGTTCATGAAGAAGAAGGAAGGAATTTTGAGGTTGTGTATTGATTTGAGATAATTAAACAAATTAACTATCGAGAACAAGCATCCTTTGCCGAGGATCGGCGATCTTTTCGATCAGTTGAAAGGCGCCGAGATATTTTTGAAGATAGATATTAGATTAGGATATCACCAGGTGAGAATAAAGGATGAAGATATAAAAAAGACCACCTTCATAACAAGGTACGACCACTATGAATTCTCTGTGGTGTCGTTTGGATTGTCGAACACACCTGTTGTTTTTATGTTCTTGATGAATGGTGTATTTAGGGACTATCCAGAAAAGTTTGTCATAGTCTTCTTGGATGACATTCTAGTGTATTCCATGTCAGAGGATGAGCATGAACAACACCTAAGGATGGTGTTGCAAGTGCTAAGAGAGCACCAGATGTATGAAAAGTTGAGAAAACGCTCCTTTTATCAGGAAGATATCCACTACTTGGGGCATATTATTTCAGAAGAAGGGATCGCCGTGGATCCTGATAAGTTTGAGGCCATCAAAGAATGGTCAGTGCCAAAGAACGTGACATATGTCAGATCCTTTATGGGTCTAGCTGGTTATTACATAAGGTTTATTGCAGGATTCTTGAGAATAACTCACCCTATCACTTCTTTGGAAAGGAAGGAGAAGAATTTTATGTGGACAAAGGATTGTGAGAGAAGCTTCCAACAACTGAAGAAAATGTTAACCAATGCTCCAATCCTGAGGATTTCAGACCCAAATGAAGATTTTGTGGTATGCATCGATGCATGCAAATAAGGACTGGGAGGAGTCCTCAGTCAGAATTGATTTTTTATTTGTTATGAATCCAGAAAGTTGAAAGAGCATGAAAGGAACTATGTAACTCATGATTTGGAGTTGTCATCCATCGTTCACGCTCTGAGGAAATGGAGACATTACCTCATGGGGAGGATATTTGAATTGAGAACATGCCACAACGTTTTGAAATACTTGTTTGACCAGCCCACCCTAAATTCTAGGTAGAGTAGGTGGATGGAGTTTCTATGTGAATACAACTTTGATATCAAGCATATGAAAGGGAAGGAAAACAAGGTGGTCGATGCACTCAGCAGAAAGGTGCACAACTTACATGCTACAACCATTAGCATGTACCAAAATGATATAAAGGTAAGAGTTTTGGAAGATGCAAATGAAGATTTGAAGTATAGGGAGATGGTAGCAAAGCTACAACAAGGTAAGATGCCACAGAAAGTGGAGATTTATAAATTAGGGGCTGAC
This sequence comes from Picea sitchensis, assembly GCA_010110895.2. Classification (NCBI taxonomy): domain Eukaryota; kingdom Viridiplantae; phylum Streptophyta; class Pinopsida; order Pinales; family Pinaceae; genus Picea; species Picea sitchensis. The sequence goes on along the minus strand of SNQJ01S0010631.1, from coordinate 253,452 downwards.
GGAATAATTATGTACAAGAACAAAATTTACGTACCTAATATCCAGGACTTGAAACGTATAATTTTGCATGAAATGCATAATGTCCCTTATGCAGGGCACCCTGGATATCAGAAAACCATGGAAACAGTCAAGAGCCATTATTTCTGGCCAGGTGTGAAGAAAGAGATTGTTGAATACATCTCCAGATGTATGGAGTGCGAGAAAGTTAAAGCTCATCACAGGCACCCAACAAGGTTGTTGCATCCTTTACCCATACTTGAGTGGAAGTGGGAAGTGGTGACAATGGATTTCATCACGAGATTACCTAGAATAGGCAAGCAACATGACTCAATGATGGTGGTGGTGGACAAGCTTACAAAAGCTACCCATTTTATTCTAGTAAAGACTACTCATAAGGCAGCAGATGTTACTCATATTTTTATGAAGGAAGTGGCACAATTGCATGAAATTCCCAAGACAATTGTGTCTGATAGAGACCCGAAATTTACCTTAAATTTATGGAAGGGGTTATTCAAGGGATTTAGAACAAATATGAATTTTAGTACAACCTACCATCCTGAGTTAGATGGATAGATAGAGAAGATGAATCAAGTGATATAAGACATATTGAGAATGTATGTGATGGACAAACCATTGAAATGGGAAGACTACTTGCACTTGGTAGAATTCGCCTACAACAATGGGTATCAAGAATCATTGAAAATGAGCCCATTTGAAGAAATTTATGGTAGAAAGTGAAATACTCTAGTAAGTTGGGATAATCCAATTGAGAGAACAGTAGTTGGGCTAGAGTTGCTTAAGGAAATGGAAGAGAAAATGCTAAAAATTAAGCAGAATTTGAAAGTTGCCCAAGATAGGCAGAAAAGTTATGCTGATAAAAACAGAACCCACAGGGAGCTTAAAGTGGGTGACCATGTTTTCCTTAAAGTGAAAGGTAACATACGTTCCCCGAGGCTGGGAAACTGTGCCAAGTTGGCAGCCAGATTTTGTGGGTCATTTGAAATCCTAGGAAGGATTGGGCCAGTTGCATATATTCTTGCATTACCTACATCCATGAATGTACATAATGTGTTTCATGTTTCATTTCTTAATAAATATATACCTAATGCTAATCATGTCATCGATTGGAATGTGATTCAGGTGGATTAAGAAGATGTCCTACAAGTGCATCATGTGCACATATTGGAAAGGAAAAGAAAACAACTCAGGATTGAGCTATAAGGCTTGTAAAGGTCCAGTGGACCTGGTACGGTCCCGAGGACGTGACATGGGAGCATGAGAATGCTATGAGGGCATAATACCCACATATTTTTGAAGATTTTGAAAATCCCGCGGATGCTGTGTGAAAGTTGCATTGAGGACAGTGCAAAAATAAGGGGAGGGGATTGTAATATCCCAAAGGACGAGCCCTGTTGTAATCATGTTTATGAATTATAAATCATGTTTTGTAGGTTGGTGAGCCGAATATTGATAATTTGATAGGATTATGTGTTTATTAGGCCAAAGAGCCTAAGTGTTAAAGGCTAGGAGCCTAATTTTGTACATGTAATTATGCACATTATTAATAAAACATAAACATCTCTGTGTGGACTGACCACGATGAATGAGTGATGGGGGGACTAAGCTTCCACAAAGCCTGGGTAAGGGAGAGAGGGATGAAAGGTTGAAAAGAGGGGATAATCTTAGGGGCTTAAGCCCTTGGGAATAATAATTTATTATTATTCCAAAGTACTGTGAAAATGTATATATTTTATCCTAAGTTCCTAGAAAGGGAAATATGTGAAAAATGGGAAGCCTGCAGCCCCAGGGAGATAGGTGTCGACCTGGGTGCATGCAGTTAAAACCAAAGGAATAAGTCATGTTGGGGGTTCTGCATTCTTCCATCCATCACCTGAGTCTGGGGTTCAACCTTCCATTCTCCATCCTCTGTCTGAACTCATGGGTGTCCATGATCAACCTTTGTCTGGTGTTTGTTTTCATATCCATTGCCTGGACAGTTCAGTCTTGTGCATGAGATCTCTGTGCACCATTACACAGTCCTGAAACCAAAACTAGGAAGTTGTCTTGTGTCGGTGGTTGAGAAAACCGAAGCGTCTCATATTTTTCGAGCCTTGTTATGTTGTAACGTCTCTCTGTCACCAGTTTGGGAAAGCCCATGTCTATGTTTCCCATGGATTGTTGTACCCACGCAATGCTTGATTGTGGGTGGATTTTTGTCCAGTGTATGTTTGTGTTGAGCCTCGTAGTTTCCCGACTGCATTGGAACCTGATTTGAAGGAAACAAATTGTCTAATCGGTGTATAACACTCTCTCTAGGTGAGGGAGGTGGTTGCAGTTGAAAGAACATGTCGCCAGACCTATGAGAAACTCTCTCTATGTGAGAGAGTGTGCTGAGGAAGTAAGAACTCTTGGAAGGGGTCATGTAGCTTCTACAAAACTCTGAGACTTCCGGTTCAGTTTGTTTCTGAAGCCCAAGGCAAGGGAGGTTAGTAGTCGAAGGACTGTCTTGGAGACAATGAAGGTGTATACTCCTAGGGTGGGACAGGCATGTGGGGGATGAGATTCTATGAGCAATGGGCATAAGTGGCTCCTGGGAGAATATCCTTCCTCTATAACTGGGTGTCTTCCTGTTGACCTTGCCTAGCCTAGGATTCCTTGCCCGATGGATCTTAGTCCTAGCTCAGGGGTGACCTACTATTGAGAGTGATGAGCAGTGTGGTCTAAGGCTAGTAGGTTCGTGGAAGGTCTGAACGTAGTAGTTGAATTCCATCTAGTTTCAAAGATAAGTACCATTTTGTGCTTAATATTATGTTTTGCATGCCTATGATGCTTATATGTTATCATGTATGTTGTTGTACATATGAATTATTGTTAATGCCATCGATTATGTATGCTAGAATTAATTATGTGCTTACTCTGTGTTAATGTATTGAAATTATTTAAATGCATGTTATATAAGTGTTATTCCATAGTAGCATTACTATTGACGTGGGTTGATAGCCGAGAGGATGTTATAGTATGGTATCATAGCTTTAAAGGGATAAAGTCATAAGTTTTGGTAGCATTGCCCGACCTTTTGATGCAAGAGCATCGCCAACAACAAGCGAGCAGAGGACAAGCGCCAACGCATTTTGGCACATGGTGAATTGTTTGAAATGTTTTGAAGTTTGATACGCCAAACATAAATGAAGAAGTTAAGAAAGGGCGTACTTCTTGATTGTAATCAGACCTTGAGCATCCCACTCTCATCTGAAGGATTAAGAGGCATTTATGTTAATGAATGTAGGTAGGTAGCTTTGAATTCCATATTAGACAGTTTAGAGTGGGGAGGGAAATGGGATATAGACACCCTCATTGTATAGTTGTAAGATTATTATGAGAAGAGAACATAGGAGAGTAGAAGCAGAGAGCTGTGTAAAGTAGAAACCCATGTACTGAAGTTCTGGATTAATAAAAAGATCTTTAGTTCAGACTCATGGTGTTTAATTGCTTTCTATGTTTGTACCTGCTGATTGATATATGCTTGTTACTCTCTTTTATGCATTTTCTTTGATGCGTGAATGTATGATTTCATATTTAATGTCTGAAATATGAAGAGAGGGAGAGTAAGGAATGAGTTTCGATTGTTTCTCTGTCTGAGCAAGAGTTTTCCTGCAAGGAGTGCACTGAAATTGTCCACAAGGTGTGCGTTGACAGAAGTCAGAGTTCGTCTCTGAAATCTTAGGAGGGATAACATTGTTCTCATTCTCGTAGAAGTGAAAGTTAAGCACAGGAGCCATGCAAGAAGTGCGCAGGCCGAGTGAAGTCTCAGAGTTACAACTTGAGCGAAATTGTTGAAGGACTGTTGTCACAGGGAGTGCGTAGAGTCAAAGAGATTCAAATACTTGGAAGTATTTGAAGAATTGCCGCAGGGAGTGCGCGCAGGAGTCTTTTTGAAGACTCGAGTTGTGGAGAAAGCTTAGAAAGGATAGAGTATTCAAAGTTGTCGAAGAGAAGCGCAAGAGGGCTAGTGCCTTGAAGTGTTAGAAGGAGGCACAGTGACGTTGTTTTTCCTTGTGGACAAGTTTCGTGAAGGAATACTTATTCATTTTGCAGGAGTGTTAAGGAGGAATTGGACAGTCAAAATTCTCCATGGAGAATTCATGAAGTTCCGAGAACCGTCAGATCTTGCAGAGGAGTAAGAAGGTTATGGTGAGTGTTTTTCTAAGTGCAAGCTCAGGAGAAATCGGGTTGTAGAATCTGAGCCAATAGGGGCCGTTGGATTAGTCGCGTAATCTCATTTTGGGGCTTCGTGAGTTGGAGAATTGAAGCCCTTGCATCAAGATTCACGAGGTCGCGAGGTGCGGAGTTCCGAAATAGCGAAAGAATATGAGCCTTCTAATTGGAAGGGCACGTGTCGCGAGATCCTCTCTATCGGGGATTCAGACATTGGGGTTCAAAGAAGAGAAGTCCTTCAACTACGCGAGTGGTGAAGTCGCGAGAGAATCGCAGCCATCCATCGGATGAGGACAGGTGGCAAAGATCAAGGGATCTTGCGAACTCAAAAGTTCACAGGGTGAGATCCCAAGAGTTGGGTGCTCCAAGTCACGAAGTCGCAAAATTGCGAGGAGCGAGGATAACCATTGGATCTAGGTCACAGGAGGACCATTGGATCAACGACCCCATCGCTTATCACGCATTCGGGGGTTTGGAGGTTGAGAGGAATCACTTTCGACATCAGAAGTTGCAAAGTGTCGAGAGTGGAGGCTCATGTGGACATGTGGCAGAGCTATAAGGTGGGCCCGAGAAATAGACAGGCGGACACACGTCACCTAGTGGAAGGAGTCAACACTCCATTGACTTCTCATGTCTCATGGATCCTCGAGATAAGAGTATGTGAGCTCGACCCTTCGAGTCGCGAAGTCGCGAGTAGCAAGAATGAGAGGAGAAAAGTCAACATCGCCTCTCGGGGGTTCGTGAAAGAAAGGTGCCAAAGTTGGACATTCGAACTTGCTAAGTGGCGAGTAGAGAGAAGTGCTAGTGCTTAGCCTAGCCTGTGGTCGAGTGAGGAAGGTGCTAACAGAGGAAGAGTCATACCCGTATGGGCATTTCGGGTGTCACGAGATTTAAAAGGAAGAGTTGGAAGCCTCGACTCACGAACTCGCGATATTGCGAGTTACGAAAAGGACCTTAGGTTAAGCCCTTGGTCATAGTGCTATGGTCACTTGGGGAGAAAGGAGCTCATGCCTAGTGTTGTTCGCATAGGAGAGCTTCCCGAAGAACCTGTGGATCGATTTGAAAGGAGATTCAAGTAGGGAATCTGAAAGAGTCGATCCGGCTCGAAGGGGTTAAAGAACGATCCTGTGAGCGGATATCGGCCCGAGGGCCAATAGGTCTGCGTCAAGTGGTATCAGAGCTTGACTTTGTTTGTATATTTCAGAAAAGGGAAGTGAGAAAGAAATCTCATCCATGCCACCGAGAAGAGGAGACAGGCAAACACCCGATCCGCCAGAGGAAAGGGAAATGCCAAGAGGAAGGGGTAGGTAGGTGCCAAAACTAACCATGGAAAGAGAGATGCATGACATACGTGCCAGACTTGAGGACATGGAGACAACATAGAGGCACACAGCCGGTGTTGGAGATGTCAGTGAATCTGAAAGTGAAGATGAAGTTGGACATGAAAGAGAAGAAGTCATAACAGAAGATGCAGCAAATGAACGCCTGATTAGAGTTGTTGCAAGAATGGGTGCTAAGGAAAAAATGGATATTCCAGTATATGAAGGAAACCTGGATGTTGAAGAGATTCTATATTGGATTAGAGATCTAGACACATATTTTGACTATGAATATGTTAAGGAATACAAAAAGGTCAAACATGTTTTCACAAGATTGAAAGGACATGTAGCATTTTGGTGGGATGAGCTACAAGCTGACAAACGCTGCAAAGGAAAGCAGAAAATCAAGAGTTGGGATAGGATGATCGCAAATATGAAGGCAAAATTCATTCCCAGGGATTACCAAATTACTTTGTTTTGGAGAATGAAGAATTTGAGACAGAAGTTGATGTCAGTAAAGGAGTACACTAAAGAAATCTACAGGATGAACATTAGGGCAGGTCATCGCGAAAGTGATGATGAAAAGGTTACCATGTACATGAATGGTCTGAGATATGACATTCAGGATGAGATGAGCATGATGGCCATCTGAACGGTGGAAGATGCTTATCAGATGGCTCTAAAATCTTAAGAGAAGCTGAGCCGAAAACAAGGTCAAAGAGGCCGAGGCAAAAGTCAAGCTAGAGGCAAATCAGTTGCCCAGGATAGAAATCAGAAACCCAAGGAAGAGTGGAACAAACCTCAAACTCAAATTGAGAGAGGGGGAAGCTCATAGAGAGGGAAGCATACCGAACAAAGAGGCCAATATGCTGATGGAAACATTTTTCCTCATACCAGAGGTAGAGGAAGAGGAAGAGGTGGAGTGGTGAAATGCTTCACATGCGGAAAGGTCGGACATAAATCTTATGAATGTCCAGATAAGAAGAAAGAAGGTGGTGAAACTCACATTTCCGAAGCACAAAGAAGGAATGTTGAGGCAGAAGATGCTGAAGGCGGAAGATCACTGATGATGTGAAAAGTTCTCTTAACACCAGAGAAGGAGGTGGAGAGTTCGGTCCAAAGGAACAGACTTTTTCAGACAGCTTACAAGACCAAAGACTAGGCATGCAAAGTTATCGTGGACAGTGGTAGCACATATAATCTCGTTTCTATAGAGATGGTAGAAAAGATGGAGCTGGAGACTATTGAACATCCGATCCCATACAGAGTTTCGTGGCTACAAAAAGGACATCAGGTAAATGTCACTAAACAATGTTTAGTTGAATTTAAAATAGGAGGGTATAAAGATGAAATACTTTGTGATGTTACTCCCATGGATTCTTGTCATCTATTGCTGGGTAGACCATGGAAATATGACAGGAATGTGATTCATGATGGGAGGAAGAACACATACACCCTAGAGAAGAATGGGAGAACTCACATGTTGCTTCCAATCAAAGATAAGGAGGTAAAACCTGAAGTAAGCAACATTGTACTTCTCATGAGTGGGAAGGAACTTCTTACAGAGGTTAATAAGAAGGAGGAACCGCAATTTATTGTGGTCAGGAAGCCTAAAATTGTTTTAACCAGTACAAGGGTAGATGATTTACCGAAAGAGGTTCAGAAACTGTTGGAAGAGTTTGCTGACATAGTAGTGGATGAACTACCTCATTCATTTCCACTGATTAGAAGTGTGAGTCATCATATTGATCTCATACCTAGAGCTAGTTTACCAAACAAAGCAGCATACAGATTGACGCCGCAGGAGAATGAAGAAGTCAAAAGACAAGTCTCGGATTTAATGGACAAAGAGTTGGTTAGAGAAAGCTTGAGTCCATGTGTTGTTCCGACATTGCTCAGTCCGAAGAAAGACGGAGGCTAGAGGATGTGTACTAACTCAAGAGAAATCAGGAAGATAACCATCAGGTACACATTTCCATTGCCAAGGATGGATGATTTGATGGATTGCTTGAGTGGGGTGAAAGTGTTTTTGAAGATTGATTTGAAAAGTGGATATCATCAGATTTGTATGAGAGAAGGTGATGAATGGAAGAGAACCTTCAAGACTAATGAAGGATTGTATGAATGGCTTGTTATGTTGTTTGGCTTAACGAACACGCCAGGTACCTTCATGAGGTTGATGAATGAAGTCCTGAAGGATTTCATCGGAAAATTTGTCATTGTGTATCTTGATGACATACTAATTTTCAGTAAAACAGAGGCAGAGCATCTGAAACATTTGGCTACAGTAATCAGGAGTCTACAGCAAGAGAAGCTGCTGATAAACATGAAGAAATCCTCATTCATGAAGACAGAGCTCATTTATTTAGGGTTTGTTATTTCTGTAGACAAGTTGAGGATGGATCCAGATAAAGTAGAGGTGATTAAGAATTGGCCATCACCAAAAAGTATCTTTGAAGTTCGAAGTTTTCATAGATTGGCTAGTTTCTACAGGAAGTTCATCAATAATTTTAGTGGAATTAGTGCACCGATGATGGACACAGGGAAGAAGAGACATAAGTATTTTCACTGGATAGAAGAGGCTGAGAAAAGATTCAATTTGTTGAAGAATAAAATCACGGAACAACCAATTCTAGTGTTTCCGTATTTTAAAAAGACATTTCAAGTAAAATGTGATGCAAGTGGATTTGCAATAGGGGCAGTCTTGAGCCAAGAAGACAGGCTGATAGCATACTTCAGCGAGAAGTTGAATGAAGTGAAAGTGAAATACTCCACGTATGACAAGGAGTTCTATGCTATTATTCAAGCATTGAAGAAGTGGAAACCCTATTTGATTCCTAAGGAGTTTGTCTTATAAAGTGACAATCATGCTTTGCAATTTGTGACTCAACAAGAGAAGTTGAATCAAAGACATGCAAAATGGGTTGAATACATGAAGAACTTTACTTTTGTAATTAAGCATATTTCTGGAACTGCTAACAAAGTTGATGATGCTTTGAGCAGGAAATGTTTGTTGTTGTAGGAGTTCATAGTCAAAACACTGGGTTTTGATGATCTCGGGGACATGTACAGAGATGTTTTAGATTTTAAGGAGGCATATAAAGCAGCTGAGAATCCAATTCTTAGGGGCAGAAGCCAATGGACAGAATACATGATCCAGGAAGGATTACTGTTTAAGGGTAATCAACTATGTATTCCAAAATGCTCCATGAGGGAGAATTTGTTGAAGGAGAAACATAGTGGAGGATTGGTCGGACATTTCAGTCATGACAAGACGTTCTTAAAGTTAAATGAGTCATATTTTTGGCCAAGAATGAGAGCAGACGTCAAAAGATTCGTGGACAGATGTAGAATTTGTCAGCATTCAAAAGGGAAGAGGCAGAATGCACGATTTTATCAATCGTTACCCATACCTGACAGGCCGTGGGATGCAGTCACCATGGACTTCATATTGGGGCTGTCGAGAACACAAAGAGGGTTTGAATTGATATTTGTAGTGCTAGATAGATTTTCTAAGATGGCACACTTCATACCATGTCTGAAAACTAGTGACACGACTCACATTGAAAATCTGTTTTTCAAAGAAGTCATTCGACTTCATGGCTTACCAAGGAGCATAGTTTCGGATCGAGACACCAAGTTTGTGGGACACTTCTAGAGAACCTTATGGAAAAAGTTGGGAACAAACTTATCGTTCAGTTCAGCTTATCATCCTCAAATGGATGGACAGACAGAAGTTGTCAACAAAAGTTTGGGAGACTTGCTGAGGAGCTTGGTGACAAAACACCACAGTCAGTGGGACAATATTCTGCCACGGGCGGAATTTGCTTACAATCATTCAATCAACTGAAGAATAGGGTAGAGTCCATTCCAAATTGTTTATGGGACACAACCAAGAGGAGTTTATGAACTGAGGGATTCAAAATGAGATGAGATAAGAAGTGCTAGTGCAGAAGATTTTGCCGAAGCAATGAAGGAACTTCACAGCCAGGTGAAGGAGCGATTGCAGAACTCGAGCGAAGAGTATAAATGCAGAGCAGATCAACACAAGAGACAAATTCAATTTGAGGTTGGTGATTTGATTCTGGCACATCTGAGAAAATAAAGGTTCCCAAAGGGGACATATAACAAACTGAAGATGAAGAAGATCGGACCATGTAAGGTCTTGAAGAAATTTGGGGCCAATGCTTATGAGATTGAATTACCCGATGGGATCAGAATTTCTCCGATATTCAATGTCTCATATTTGTACCCATACAAAGATGAGTAAGTAGGAATAGGTAATGAACAACCAGAGGTTCAGTGGACTAAACAGATGCCAGTTGCAGAGAAACCACAGATGGAAAGCATACTGGACAAAAGAGTTAGCAAAAGTACTAGAAGAAGGGAATATTTTGAATACTTGGTCAAGTGGAAGGGACATCCATTTGAATATGCTAGCTGGGAGAATGAAATAGAGATCCAGAAGCATAGACATACCATGCGAGAGCTCATGAACAGGAGCCCATGAAAATTTTCAAGCGAGGGAGTATGATGTAAGAGCATCACCAACAATAAGTGAGCGGAGGACAAGCGCCAACGCATTTTGGCACATGATGAATTGTTTGAAATGTTTTGAAGTTTGATACGCCAAACATAAATGAAGATGTTAAGAAAGGGCGTACTTCTTAATTGTAATCAGACCTTGAGCGTCCCACTCTTGTCTGAAGGATTAAGGGGCATTTATGTTAATGAATGTAGGTAGGTAGCTTTGAATTCCAGATTAGAAAGTTTAGAGTGGGGAGATAAATGGGATATAGACACCCTCATTTTATAGTTGTAAGATTATTATGAGAAGAGAGCATAGGAGAGAAGAAGCAGAGAGCTGTGTAAAGTAAAAACCCATGTACAAAAGTTCTGGATTAATAAAAAGATCTTTAGTTTAGACTCATGGTGTTCAATTGCTTTCTGTGTTTGTACCTGTTGATTGATATATGCTTGTTACTCTCTGTTATGCATTTTATTTGATGCGTGAATGTATGAATTCATATTTAATGTCTGAAATATAAAGAGAGGGAGAGTAAGGAATGAGTTTCAATTGTTTCTCTGTCTGAGCAAGATTTTTCCTGCAAGGAGTGCAATGAAATTGTCTGCAAGGTGTGCATTGACAGAAGTCAGAGTTCGTCTCTGAAAGATCAGGAGGGATAACATTGTTCTCATTCTTGCAGAAGTGCAAGTTAAGAACAAGAGTCGTGCAAGGAGTGCACAGGACAAGTGAAGTCTCAGAGTTACAACTTGAGCGAAATTGTTGAAGGATTGTTGTCGCAGGGAGTGCGCAGAGTCGAAGAGATTCAAATACTTGGAAGTATTTGAAGAATTGCAGCAGGGAGTGCACGCAAGAGTATTTTTGAAGACTCGAGTTGTGGAGAAAGCTTAGAAAGGATAGAGTCTTCGAAGTTGTCGAAGAGAAGCACAAGAGGGATAGTGTCTTGAAGTGTCGGAAGGAGGTGCATCGACGTTGTTTTGCTGGTGGACAAGTTTCGTGAAGGCATACATGTTCATTTTGTAGGAGTGTTAAGGAGGAATTGGACAGTCGGAATTCTCCATGGAGAATTCACGAAGTTCTGAGAACCGTCAGATCTTGCAGAGGACCAAGAATATTACGGTGAGTGTTTTTCTAAGTGCAAGCTCAGGTGAAATCTGATCATAGGATCTGAACCAACAGGGACTGTTGGATCACTCACGTAATCTCATTTCGGGGCTTCGTGAGTTGGATAATTGAAACCCTTGCATAAATATTTGTGAGGTCGTGAGGTGTGAAGTTCTGAAATAGAGAAATAATCTGAGCCGTCTGATTGGAAGGGCATGTGTCGCGAGATCCTCTCTATCGGGGATTCGGACATCGGGGTTCAGAGAAGAGAAGTCCTTCAACTACCTGAGTGGCAAAGTCTCGAGAGAATCACAGTCATCCATCAGAGGAGGATAGGTGGCAGAGATAGAGGGATCTCGCGAACTCGAAAGTTCGCAGGGTGAGAGCCCAAGAGTTGGGTGCTCCAAGTCATGAAGTCGTGAAATCGCGAGGAGCAAGAATAACCATTGGATCTAGGTCACGGGAGGACTGTTGGATCAGGAACCCCATCACCTATTGTGCATTCGGGGGTTCGAAGGTTGAGAGGAATAACTTTCGACATCAAAAGTTGTAAAGTGCTGAGAGCGGAGGCTTGTGTGGACACGTGGCAGAGCTATAAGGTGGGCCTGGGAAATAGGCAGGCGGACACACATCACCTAGTGGAAGGATTCAACACTCTGTTGACTTCTCGCGTCTCGGGGATTTGTGAGATAAGAGTACCTGAGCTGGACCCTTTGACTCATGAAGTCACAAGTAGCGAGAATGAGAGGAGAAAAGTCAACATCGCCTCTCGGGGGTTCGTGAAAGAAAGGTGCCAAGGTTGGACATTTGAACATGAGGAAGGTGCTAACAGAGGAAGAGTCATACCTGAATCGACATTTCGGGTATCGCAAGATTTAAAAGGAAAAGTCGGGAGCCTTGACTCACGAACTCGTGAGATTGCGAGTTGTGAAAAGAACCTTCGGTTAAGCCCTTGGTCATAGCGCTATGGTCACTTGGGGTGAAAGGAGATCGTGCCTAGTGTTGTTCTCACAGGAGAGCTTCCTGAAGGACCTATGGATCGATTTGAAAGGAGATTCCAGTAGGGAATCTGAAAGAGCCGATCCAGCTCGAAGGGGTTAAAGAATGATCCTGTGAGCAGATATCGGCTCGAGGGCCGATAGGTTTGCGTTACCTTTGGAGGGTCGGGGATGTTACAGGTTGTCCCTGCCCTATGAGTCTATTTGTTGTTTTCTTTTTTGGAAGGATACAGAGGTGCATGCACTTTGTCTTGAGTCAACCCGCGTACATACACGCTTTGCTTAGTAAACATCCCACGTACATATGCAGGTTGTTGATGCAACAACCTGTGTCTTTGTTCCAAGATAATTTTTGAAAAAAAGAATGAGTTGGCCTCATTCTTGATTGAAGTTCACACTTCTCAGGGTTTCTTGGATCAGTCCAGAGTCTCTGTCTTACAGCCATAGCCTGGTTTCATGTTCAGTTTACTTGTCTTCTTGATTTTCTTGTGTTTACTTCTAAAAGGGTTTTAAGAAAGTCTTTTGAATTATAGATCTTCCTTTTTGGTTTCTTTAGTTATTCCCTGCGATCCACAGTGGGCGAAATATCTGTTTTAGTCTTGTTTTAGTGTTCCTTTTACCCCTTTTCACTTTCTTTGAAAAAATAGAAAAAATAGAAAAAATATTTATTTCATATTTTTTGTTTGAATCAATTAAATATATCTATAGATATATAGATATATAGATATATATATATATAGATATATATATATATATATATATATATTAGTTTGGTAAAGTAGTTAGAGTCAGTTATTTACTAGAAAGTAAAACGAGTCTTTTTTTTAAGTTCTTTATTGATTTCTTGAAACATAAGTAGCTTGTATTCAAACGAAAATTCGTTTTAGGTCTTCTTTTCAAAGATCTTGAAAATGTTAGTTAAAGAAAAGTTTGTTATAAAGAGTTAGTTGTAAAAATTTGCTTTTGATTAGAAGTAATTTTTCTTTTAAGTTTCATATTTTTCTCCTCTTCTTTGTCTCTTATAAAATCATTAGTTTCACCACCATATCCCCTGAGTAAATCAAGCCATTAAAAGAAATGTTAAATCTAAAATTAATTAGACTTTTTATGTTTGTAGGGTCAACCAACTAGTTTAGGATTATGACCTTGAATTAGGCTGGAGAGGAAATTCTCCAAGGTCGTTTAAACAAACATTGGAGTCAGAGTTAGGGAGTGTTAAAGTCTAGTGTCATAAAATTTATCTGGGATCCCCCTCTAATAGAGGGGATAAACACGAGGTCACATGAGGAAAGACAACGAAGATAAACCCTCCAAAGCCAGACTATACGTAATGGGGAATGCATATTGAGGATCTGACGTGGGAATATTATTGACTGCATTTGCCTACGGATCTTCGTGGACCTTGAATCCATTCAAGATCCTCTATTGTCTTCCGAACCACTTACTTTTGATACCCTAGATAGGTTTTAGAATTGTTATTCTGATCATTGTGATCTGCCCGACTATCGACTGTACCTGCATGGTGACTGACTACGAGATGACAACTTAGTTTCCCATATCCTAGGAACTTACACATGTGACTGTAGGGGTATACCATGGTACCCAGGACAGACGTCGGGTCACACTTCACAGAGTATGCCTGGAGGGTGCTTCCATGTTCTAGTTTCACTTGCACCGGTTAGTTTCTCTAGTGTTGGTTGGCATAACTGTTCTTCCTACTAGATAATTGTTTTCTTGATTTGTCTTATAGGAATATTTGTAGTGAGTGCTTGGTTTTTAGATGTTATTTAATCCTTACTATGTCGATTTATCTTTTAACAAAGTGGAATATCAAGAGATCCGCTAGTTGCGAAGGCCTCAAGGCCTACCATTGGTTTCATTAGAGATACCTCCTCCACCATGACGGAAAAGACTTGACCAACAAGGATCATTCGAAGCGACCGGGTCATAGGAAACTATGCTCGAGCTTTCTCCACGAGGAGATAATTAAACTCTAGAGGAACCTACTATTTATGACGTTGAAGAAGAAGCTCTTGGGCCATCCAACCCTCCAATTACTTACTTTTTGACGCCAATATTAGTACTAGTTTTTCCTCATGAGGTGACACATTTCGAGCGTCATCTAGTCTTACAAGAATCCATGGAATAAAATGCTACTACTTCATCCAAGAGTCCTCATACTCCTGTTTCGGCTACTACCATAGGGGGTATCTTGCCTCCTAACCCACCTTCGCCAGTCCAGACCATAGTGGTCTTGACTCCCTCTACCTCGGGAAGTGGTCTGATACCTTCATAGACAACGACCACTGCTCCATTTACATAGAGTGCGATGGGCCCTCCATTCTCATATAGGATGCTGACTTCGATTCAAATTCAATCCTCACCTACTCCACCTTACATACCATGGGTTTGGGGGAAAGGAGATCAAATGCTCTCGTGCAAGGGTCTACCAGGGGCACCACAGTCCCTTTTAATGGTATCCCTTACGATTGGGGTCATATATCTCCTTTGTCCCCCTCGTTCGGTGGTGCTTTCCAGAAACACATCAGGCCCAATGATAACTACAGCTTGTTTGGAGCAAGCAGTTTAGGACCTTCGTCTTACACTACGTCGGTGGGATCCATGCGGTTCTCTTTGTTCACTGCATTTGGGAAGAACACTTCTTCTTCAGTTGTCGTCTCGGATAGGGGAAACCTCGGTTTTGGGAAACAAAACCCTATGCAAGATACTATTTCTACACAGGGGGCAAGTATAGGAGTTTTCTCCTTTCAGGGAATTTGGAATATTTGGCAAGGATGAGTTCCCTCGCAAGGGATGGTGGTCAGGGGAAACCCCTTCCATGGCCAATGAAACCCTGGTCAAGGTTCAATACCTATGCTCGTCGGATCGACTGTGTGTATCCCCTTACAAAATACTTGGAACAAAATGCATGGAGCAATTCCCGCCCAACCCATATCATCCAATTACAAGAGTCAATCGATTATATCCCAACAAATGTAGTTTCCATACGTTGGTCAAGGCCATGGTTTCTACCAAAACCCTGGCTAGCAGTCTAACTTTTCCTGGCAACTTGGTGTCAATCAAACTCCATGACCCCATTTTCCTGTACATAGTACTCAACCTAAACTACTATTTCTGGAAATGCTATATATGCCAGACTTGTCAAGGTTGCTCAATGACCCAATTTGTCATCATCCATGTTGCCCCCCCATGCTGACTAATTTTCCCTCGGATATTCCAAAATTTGAAGGAAACACTAGAAAAGACCCAGGTGATCACGTGACAACCTTCCACTTATGGTGCTCGTCAAACTCACTGCAAGACGAATCCATCCAGTTGCACCTTTTTCAATGCACTCTTATCAGGCGTGCCGTGAAATGGTATATTAAGCTCGACTATTCGAGGTATTCTTACTTTAATGACTTGGAAATGGTCTTCCTAAACCATTTCCAGTTACCTGTGAGATACGATGTCGGCACTGAATTGTTGGCCAAATTTGAGTAGACTAAGGCCAACCATATCTTCGACCACATCCGAGAATGGCGGCATCAGAAGAGATTGATTAAGGTATAGGTCCCACGAGATTTCTTGTTGGAGTGGTTCCTAAAGCCTTTGGTGTCAATTGTATCCAAAGATGTAGCAACTTCTAGAGTGTTTTTAGAGGAGGACACAATAATGAGAGAACAAAATATCGAACTGATTTACTCTCAGTCCGACATGCTCTATGATATTTTTCTAGATGCACAAAGGTCCATCCTCGACAAGGCCAAAAAAAAGTCTAAACCCCATGCCTATGGTATTGTGGGCTCACCACAAGGAAATTCCATTGATATGTTTTCAAATCAATTGCAACAATTGTCGATACAATAGACTACGTCAGCCAGACCTCTGGTTTAGTTGTTCCTCCTACCCAAACGTCAGACATACATAGTGTGCAGTCAACGAACCCGAAGGCCAACCAGTAGCCTCAAGGAAAGAAGAAACAATAGAACAAGAAGGGTAAAGGGGACAAAAAGGCTAACAAAAATGTTGGCGGGGAAAAAACAGAGAAGAGAAAATCAAAGTATCTGTGTAACCTTTGCATGGAGGACCACCCGAATCACCTGTTCCCTCAACTTGTAGAGGCTCAAAATCTATTGATGCAATAACAAAATATTGTGTTGATGAACCCATTCCCACATGGGAAAAACATCGATCAAGCTTCACCATCCTTGAGCGCAGAGGGGGGACAGTGAGGGATCCCCCACGTCTACTAGTAATAACCCAACCGTGAATGTATGCATGTTGAAAGGTGACTCTTATATAGCAACTAAGGCCTGAGATTACGAAATGTCAGATTCTGGCTAAAGGGGAAAAGAAGCCACAAACCCACCGGTTCCTCTGTAGATTGATAAGACGATGGGAGAAACAATGACACACATTCCCAAACACGCGTTCAAGAAAGCTTCTCATCATACGAACGCGAGGGCTTCCCATAACTACTCCATCGTGGAAGATTTGGCACAAACCCCTTGCGCAATGTCCGCTTTGTAAGTCCTCCAGAGATTCCCTTCACAGATAAAATCTATGTTATCCTCCTTGGGATCTGCAGAGACTTGAAACCCGGGAGCATTCATTCTCGATCCAATCGACTTGAAACCTCGTATTTCTTACCAAATTTCATTTCAAATAATAGTGGCTTACACCACGAAATATTCTACTCGAAATATATTTCATAAGATGGTTGAAAAGGGAACCTCGACTTACGTGATCTCATTGGCATTTTGGAAGGACATTGGCCAACTCGTTTTGTCTCTATCACCTACATTGCTTATGACATTTGACGGTCATTCATTTAGACCACATGGAATTATTCCTTCTTTCCCCATGTAGTTAGGAGGAAAGACCATGTGTGTCTAAGTTGAAGTGGTCAATGCACCTCTCGATTACAAACTTTTGTTAGGAAGGAGTTGGACCTATGAAATGCATGTAATGATTGCTACAGTATTTCATCTCTTATTGTTTCCACATGAGGGTTGGATTGTGAATATTGACCAGTTTTCTTTCTCCCATTTTCATCCTTCATCGGGGGCATCCACGGTCTCGATGCTTGATAATACTCATCCCATCACTGTCAACGTAGGGGTTGGTTTGTGTCCATCGTTGATGGGTACTTTTGATTACTCGTCTCCTTTTAGAGATGTCAAGCTTATATCGGATTTCCCCGACCATCCTAAGGCTGGAAGTTTTCAAATGTTGTTGTTTCGAATGACCTAATTTCATGATCCGTTGACTCTTCTTTCCCCATCAACCTTGATGGAAGGGATAGGACATTCTAGCATGGCCATGCCCTTTTCCATGGCTAAAGTTGTGTAGAACATTGTCTAGCAAGCTTCAGTCGATCTCGATATGACTCCCGCACAGGAGTTAGATCCACTTCTCAAGCCTATTTGGGCTCAAGGTTCTCTTTCCACTACAGATTCTTTAGACCTGGTCTTTCCCTTAGACAAGGTGATTCTTGAGGCATTGACTGGTTCAGACAAACCTTGGGATGATTTCCATCATAGATCTTACCTCCTACCGGAGTTAAGGAGAATAGAGGCAAGACTTTTTTTTTTGAGTATGAATGGAGATAGGTCTTGTCCTATTAATCCTCTGTCTATGCACGCAGTTTATGCCTAGGGTAATATGGCGAGTATTGAAATGATACCCATAGATATATCTAGAACCCTAGCATCGTGGAGAATGTTTTCGTCAGAGCAGACTTCTCCCCCAAAGAGATTCGAATTTATATGGATTTATTTAAATAATTTTGCGACATTTTTTCCTGGTATTACGATGAAATGCCAGACATAGACCTAAGAATCATCAAACATGAAATAAAAACTTATCCTTACGCCAAGATGGTCTGACATAATCTTCGTTCAGTGAAACCTCAGAAAGCGACAGCAATTAAGGCTGAAGTAGAGAAACTGCTTAAAGCCGATTTTATCTACCCCACACAGTTGACAGAATGGGTGTCAAACCCCATTCCGGTTAAAAATAAATAGGGTACTATTCGTGTGTGCATGGACTTCTGTGACTTGAACAAGGATTTTCTGAAAGATAATTTTCCCACCCCATTCATTGATCAGATTGTCGATGAATGCACAAGTTGTGAGGTCTTTTCATTCATGGATGGTTTTTTGGGATATAACCAGATTCAGATCAAACCCGAAGACCATCATAAAACTAATTTTATTTGTCCTTGGGTCACATCACATATCGTAAGATGCCTTTCATCCTGAAGAATGTTGGAGCCACTTTTCAGTGAGTCATGTCATTTTCTTTCCACGACCTTATACATATAGTTGAGGCATATCTTGATGATATAGCATCACGCTCTTGCAAGAGATTTGATCATCCCACACACCTCCGACTAATCTTTGAATGATGTCAATACTATCGGATTTTCTTGAATCCTAACAAGTGCAGTTTCTGTGTGACGTTGGGCCATCTCTTAGGTTTCATTGTTTCAACAATAGGGGTCATGGTTGATCCTCACAATTTTCTCCCGCGTGCACAATACCCCAGCTTTAGAGCTGACAGGGGAAAGAAAACTTTCTTCGGCGTTTTGTCGCAAACTACGCTGAGATCACTAAATGGTTTATGCGTTTGTTTTAAAAGGGAGTCCCATTTTGTTGGGATGAAGCCACTCAATGCTATTTTGAAGCTTTGAAATGTACCCTTACATCTGCCCCTCTGATCTGGCCTCCCTATTATAAAAAATATTTCTTCTTGTACTTGGCTGCTACAGAGTTGACCATCAATATGGTCTTGGTTCAAGAGGATGATCTTCTCGAGGAGCATGTTATTTATTACTGGAGTCGAGGCCTGGTTGGGATGAAACTCAACTATTCCCATGTTGAGAAGCTTTCGTTTGCAGTAATACATGCTGTCCAATGGTTCCATTACCATTGTGAACACTTTTCAATGTTTGTTGACACGACGGGTCATTGGTGGAAAGATTAGTAGATGGATTGTAATCCTCCAAGAATTTGACTTGTATTTTGTTTCCATGAAATCCAAAAAGTCGTTGTTCTTTGCGGAACTTATTTCGGAACTTTCGATCAAATATAGTGATTTCACACCCGAAGAATCACTTAATAAAGGAGATATTTTTCTAATCGCATCTTCGGACCCTTTGTATCGATATATACTAGTCTATCTCTAGACTTTGAATGTCCCTGCTTCTACTTCCCATGATGAGCGTTGACGAATTTTCCATCAGGAACGAAACTATCTCATACTTGATGACACTTTGTATCGTCAAGGTGTAGATTGCATTCTTCATCAGTGCCTTATACACGAGGAAGAAGAGCTCGTTATGAACAACTGCCACACTGGAGCATGTGGTGGTCATTTTTCTGGGTTGGAATCAACCCAAAATATTCTACGTTCCGGTTACTTTTGGCCTATGTTAATCAAGGATTGCGTTGAGACAGTCAAGAAGTGCCACCTGTGTCAGATATTCTCTCAGAATATGTGGGCACATCTTGCTCCCATGTTTCCTATCATTGTCGTTGGTCCTTTCACCAAGTGGGGGATTGCATTTACTACATGTCACCCGGATTCAGCCAGGGGGCATCATAACATCATCGTAGCAGTATAATACTTCACAAAGTGGGTCGAGCCTATGCCAAAGTTTAACAATGATGGAGAAACAATGAATCTTTTCATTTTTAACCAGATAGTAGAAAGGTTCGACATCCCGAAGGAGATTTTCACTGACCATGGAAGTCACTTCCAAAACAAAATGATGACCGAGTTAACATCAAATCTTGGGTTGGGGCAAGAACATTCATCACCCTACTACCCAGAAGCGAATGGTCAGGTTGAAGCTGTGAATAAGTCTCTCAGGACTATTCTTTAGCGAATGACCAATTATTCCAAGTCAAATTGGCATTTGATGTTGTAATCGACGGTGTGGGCCTACTGAACGTATGTAAATACTACCACCATTTTTTCACCTTTTAAACTCATATACGGGCTGGAAGCAGTCTTGTCTATTGAGTGCCAGATCCCGTCTTTAAATTTGGAAGTGGAATTACTGCTAGACACTTCACCACTTGAGGAACTCCTATTGTATACCAAGCAACTAGATAACCAACGTCGTGATGAAACCTCGACTGATGAGGCTCATAAGACACAAGTCAAGTGTCAGTATGATCGGTTAGTTCATCCTCATATTTTTCTCCGAAGGTGATCTTGTCCTGGTCTATGATAAAGACAAGGATCCCCTAGGGGAAGGCAAGTTCAAACCCATATGGTTCAGACTATTCATCATGAAAGAGGTCTTAAATAAGGGCTCTTACCGTCTGGTTGATTTGAAGGAAATGCCTTGGCGGAGCCTAGAAATGGGCTCTACCTCAAGAAGTATTACTCTTAGGTTAGTCACCTGGGTGACTTCTTGCACATATGTATAGTTCTTATACAGTTTTTTGTCTTCTTCTTTTATGGGTGTGTAGTTATTTATGTCTTATTTTTCACTATGGAAGATGTCAAGTGAATAGGAGGTGTTATTTGGGTTCACAAATGATGCTAGCCGACACACTTGGAGGCTTTCTTCCACAGCTTGGGTGATTTTCACACCTAGAGGCCAGTTGCTATATTCTGGAGGTATGTGTCTAGGTGACGCCATAAACAATGTCACCGAGTACAACACAATGATAGAGTTTCTTTGTGACGCTTTGTCACATGGCATTTCTCACCTCCGGGTCTATTTATATGCTCAGCTGGTTGTGTCCCAATTAAATGGAGTTTACCCCATTTATGATCCTACTTTGCACCAATGTTTCTTTAGGGTACGTCTCTTAGAATGTTACTTTGATTACATTACGTATATCCATGTTCCTAGAATATTTAATCAAATGACAGATACTCTAGCTAATCAAGTATTAGATTGGCATATTGCACACACATAAAAAGAAACACACATATACACATGTACATACATTTGTAAAAAATGTGATCCATAGGTGAATAAGATGAATACATATATATATGTGTGTGTGTGTGTGTGTGTGTCAAAAAATGTCACGAGTACACAGGTGGGCGTGAATGCCTCAAAAATAAGGTTCGGTATACATAGAAAGGCTTATGACCTCAAAAAATTATACATTGGTGCCCTTGACACATAAAATTATAGCCTATATAAGCTCATGGCCTATTAACTCTTCCATAGTGAAAAACGACATTGGATAAATGTCAAAAGAGTTGGACCCAAGTTCGCGGAACCCCCACTACATGAGGCTTCATAGAAGGCAGGAGATCCTCAATCTCGACCATGGGTACTGTACGAGTGAGCGTAGTCAGGTTGCACTCCACCCACCTCAAAACTCTCTCAACCTCTCGGGCTGGAGGTCCCCGTGCAGCTGTTGGTCCGTCGGCTACTGTTGGTCCCGTCTCTAGTTGAGGGCGTCACTGATTCCTTGTGAAGTTCGTCGGGTGCATTGGTCTGACATCTGTACATAAAAGATACATAAAATTCAGTACTTTGATACATATATTAAAATTATATATATAAAGACAATTACAAATTAAAAAAACTTTAAAAAACATATTACCTATCTCTCCTCTCTCCTCTCCAGGAGGCATGGGCATGTCTGGATCCCTAAAAAAGTTGATTCCATCATAGGGGCAGTCCTCTGTTGCTGGAATCTATTGTGCCCACCAGTCAAAAAATTTATCGTCAAAGGCCTCTATGGTCCTCCCTCCCCCCTGTCGTGGCAACAGTGTTGCCCATCTGCATACTACTGGGAAGGAGGCCACATGCCCCCATACAGTCTCTCTAAGACTCAGACTGGGAACTCTCAAAGAATAAGAACGAGAAAATAATAGTGCCAAACCCGAAGTTCTTGTTGCTATGTTCTCGACACTCTGTCAATTGTCTCTTCATGCATGTTAGCATGGTCATACTCCAGTTGAATATATGTGCCTCCTTGAACTGAATGGCACAATAAATGTATGCCCGGAAATCCTAGTGAAGCATCATAGATCCAGTAATCCACCCAATAAGTAGCAGGATCTCTTGTACAGACAAACTGGCGATCTTGTGAATTGGCACTTGAGAGCCTACCTTCTCAGTGCCAACCTCAAACTACATTTGGATGTAATCTTGATGTTAAAAGGCCTAGGGGGAAATGTCTACACATTAACTGGTTCCCCTCTCCTCGAGAGGCTAGTCAAGCAGTAAATTTCCTCAGTCATTGGAGTTAACGAATGTCCCTCTATCATGAATGCCTCTGCATTCAGATGTTAGTAGTCAATCATGGCATTCAGTAGCCTGGGTTGTTCCCTCATAAATGGACCCCTGAAGAACTTCCACAACCCACATTGTTTCAATGAAGCAATGGCAGCAAGGTCCTCATCGACTAGTATATCAATGTCCTTGTGTTCCTTCTCCCTCCAATGGACATACATCCCGCTCCATGGTATATTAAAAGGGAGTTAGCTCTTGCATTTTAAAAAAATTCCAAGCTTTTAAGGGTGTACACGGGCTTTTTTGGCCTCATTCGCATATGTACGTGGGTAGACTATTTTCTTCCTGTGTACATACATGGGTTGTCCTTGGACATCCCGTGTACACACAGGGTCGCTCTTTTTAGGAGAGCGTGCCCCCCCCAAAAAAAAAATGAATAAGTAAGGAATTTAAATGCAAGAGGGATGAATTTCTACTTACTTGGTCCAAGGGGAAGTTCGTTTTGTCCATTGAAGCTCTCGGAATCAACTTCTTTAACAAAGGGGATTTTTCTCCTTTTGGTCGATTTTCAAATTGCAATGGTGAAAATGAGCTGTCAGCTTCTATTTATAGACTTTTTTGGCCCCTTTTGCCACTTTTTGGACCCCCTTTGTCATTTTTTTCCTGTCCTGGAAATTATTTGATTCTGTTTCCAAGTTTTTTATTGGATGTTATAGTACACTTTTCTTTTGGGTTGGTAACCTTTTGGGGGATGAGTCACTTTAAAATGTCCTTTGGTAAAAGTTGTTTTTTCCAAAAATTTTCATATAAGTTAGGATTTCACCTCCACTTTCTTCATCTCGTTCTCTTTTCTTTTTTTCCATAGGATTGATTCCACTGAAGTGAGACACAGAACCTTCATTGTTTCTCTAGAAGTGTCGTGATTAGGTGGTAGAGCCTACTTTTACATGGATTCCCTAGATAGATCCTTGTTGCATTCTGGCATCCATGTTGTCTATAATGACTATAGGCTCGAGAGTCCTTGTTAGTCCTGTCATGATTACGGGATTGAACCTCATTCGTCTAATGCACCATCATTCTTTTCCTGACCCTCAAGACTCCCAAAATGAGCACGCTTTGTTGTCTTTCAAGCTCACTTTGAAATCCAAAAGAAACATCTGACGAGACTGGATTTATTCTTTTCTATCTTGTCTGGACTATCTGAGATAAGTAACCTTATGGAGTATTCCTTAATCCCTTTCCAGACTCTCTAAACATGAAAAGATTGTTGAGCAATCTTGTTTCCCTTAACGCTTGCCAAACTCATATTTGAAGGCATGTCTTTCCGATAGTATTTTACCCCTTTTTCGGTTTGAATGGTCAATTGGATGAATAAAGGTATGCTCTAGGAACTTCGGTTCTCTAGAAGAATATTATCAGACATACATTTAACCCTTTTTCAGTCCCGAGGGACTAAACTTATGAAAAAGGAACCCCCACAGAGTCCATAGTTAAGATCTTTTTAGGCTCCCTAAAATTGAAAAGATAGTCGAGTGACCCTGTTCCTTCACACTCATTAAATTGGTCCAGAAGAACATCTATTGGCATGATTTTATCCCTTTTTCTAGCCTTTAGATTATTGCGGAAAAAGGTACGCCTCGAGAGATTCGTCTCACTGGGAGAGTTCTCCTCAGTAACTTTTATAATTTTTCGGTCTAAGGAGACTAAACTCATAAAAAGGTTTTCAGTCCATAGTTAAGCTATTTTCAGAGTCCTTAAAATTGAAAATATTGCTGAGTCATATTGTCTTTGTCACACTCATTAAAATGGTTTTGAATAGACATATTTTCGGTGCTAGTTTACCCCTTTTTCGAACTGAATACACTATATTTGAAAAAGGTACCCCTTGGAGTCTTCTTTTACATTTTTTTAGACTCTCTAAACGTGAAAAAACTATCGAGCTTACCTTCTTTGGGCTCATTAAAATTACATTGAAGGGGGTTTCATTGTGTCTTGATCCATTTTATTTGCATCTTTGCGTATTTGGCCTAATGTTGGCTCCATGTTGCTCTCAACTGAACCTTTGAAGCATGCCTTATAAGCAATCCTTGTATCACTTTGCCTCTGCGACCTCACACCTTGACCCATGGAGGAATTTTCCCCGAGTTTCATTTTCCTGCACATGTCTCCTTGCTCTGAGAATTAGTGTTTTCATTGCACCTGGAACTATTATTATTTTTTGTGACACTTGTTCCTCATTTGTAACATAGCATTCTTTTATTCTTTTTCAAGCTCTTTAAAAAATTGAAAAAGACAAAAAACTCAAATATCCCAAAAAGAGTGGATGGGAAATATGTATTATTTTTTGGCAGCACAAAGAGTATCCCTTGGACAAAGCACATCCTTATGTTTGTTCGTCAAGCATTAGTATCTACTATGACCTTAGGAAGTTGTTCTCACTACATAGATCTTTGTCCTCCTCCTTTTGATTACTCTTCCAAACATGTGGAGAGCTTGCATTGTCTCCTGCATCGTGAACTTGTGTCAATGTCATGTTGTCTGAGTGTGATCATATTTTGTTCTTTGTCCAAGGGAATTTTAACCCAACCTAAGTTGTCCTTTCTGTAGTTTGTCTCTTGATCTCATGAGTCGTCCATCCTGAGAGTCTAGTCAATTCTTGTTTCAAAATCTATGAAGTTCGTTGCCTGATCATTGAGATCCACTTGTATTTTCTCGACGAGCCATTGAAGACCTCATGGTAGTGAGTTATACACTCCCATTATACTCTTACCTGAGTTTTGAAGATCTTGAAGTTGTTGCTTGAGCTATGAAAACCTCATCCCCATCTATCATGCATTACTGGCTTCTGAAAGATGGATACTATATTTGTATATCTTTGATTTTGAGATGTAGATTCGTTGTGTATTTATCGTGGCTACAATTTATATAGTTATATGACATGGATCTTCACTGTATTTGATTGGAATCCATTATTTATTTCATCCCGAGCATGGGTATGCCCACCTCAAAGAGACAATTGTTATTTTGCAGATGGCACCTCCCGAACTTTGGTCCCGGGCTCACTCAATTTTGTACATTGGTGAATATTTTGTAATTTATATTGGTGAATATTTTGTAATGTATTTTGTTGGGGTCTCATTTCACATCTAAGAATAAGAATAGTGAAAATCTGCTCGATTTCACTTCCCCTCCTTGCCCAAGATATTGCTGCCTTTTATGAGAATTTTCTTAGCATTCCCTCATTAGCCCCTTCTTCCTTCATCAGAACCTATTCACTTGCCAAGAAGAGATCAACAACTTGAGAGGAGAATTTCATACAAGGTGCACTTGGAGCTTGGTGAAGAGAATCCCAAACCAGGTTCGCAGAACGGTAGATGACTTTGATTATAAAGGTATAATCATTGTGTTATTATTAAAATAATTACATTTTCCTATCCCAAATGATGGTGTCTTGAATACTTTTATTGGTTTATGTTTGACATTCCAACATCTAACCCTAACTTTTATATGGAATAACATCCTTGTAGTTTTTTGTTTGTCAATTTTTGGATGTAGGTCATCCCTGGGAGGAGGTGTGTAGTCAGTGGAACTTCCAAGAATGAGGAGGTCATCATCATACATGGGATTAGAGGTATAGTTACCATTACCTTTTCCTTTCTTTCTTCATATGAGTTTTGGTATGTTTGGGGTAGTGTAGAGAATTAATTGACTTTTAGATGGTTAATCGATCTACCTACATTCTGAACGCTAGTGTAGTCATAGGGAGGTGTTTCCCGCTAGAAAAAACCCTTAGTGATAAATTTCATGGCTATTTACCAGGTTGACAAGTCAAGAAAGCACTTCTTCTCTCTCTCGCATGATTTATATTTTCTATATTTTACAGTGCAAGAGCATACCATTTTTGAATGGGGAAAACTCATTTCTATCGAAATCTCATCCTAGTTATCACATTATAGAAAGGACAAAAAATTCTTTATGGCATCTTATATGATATCTTCTATTGTGCATTGTTTTCAATTCCCAAACTTAACCATAAGTAATAGGGTGAATTGTGAAACAGATCCAATTACCTTTTGTTATCAATCACTATGCAGACATAATACCCCTATGTTCTTCTATGATGTTTATAATAAATTTGTTTTAGTATTCAAAAGGTTGTTGTTGGGAAAAAATGATTCAAGGATATATGACCAAGCTACAATACTTTTAGAGAAAAAAGGAACAATAGAACAAATGGAGAATCACAGTATCATAAGGATATTTTTCTCGAAAGAGAATCCTTCTTTTCTCTTGTATCATGTATCTAAAAGACTATTTATTATAGAGGTGGAAATGCAATATAACTTATGGCTACATTTTTTCCATGAAAAAAGGAAAAATAAATTTGTTCCCTTGCCATGGGAGATTGGAGAGTTCATGTTCAGAAATATAAATAAAATTGAGGAATCTGCAAATCATTTCAATAATGTGAATTTAAAGTATGCTAAAAAGAACAAAGGTTTTTATCCGAACAAAATATTTGTGGGACATATGCTTTCAGAGGGTTTTCATAACTCTTTCATTCAAAATATCTTGAATGAAGAAGAAGAATGTAACAACCAAAGAACTCCTGTACACGATGTTGGTGATCTATAAACGTTATTTAGCAGTAATGATTTTTATAAGAAAAGGGGAAAAGGTCTCAGTGAAAGAAGTGCTCAATCTCTAGTTGTTATTCCTAAGAATACCACATCCAGGAGCAATACTCTAATGACCCACCTAGTTAAAAAGGATGTCAACAGTAGTTCTAGTGGAGGGGGAGAGAAGAATATTTCCCCTGGAAAAATTGAGAGTTCACACAAGCTCCTCGTGAGAAAGAAAATGAAAGATTTAGTGCACGAGGAAGAAGATAATCTTATAGAAAATGACATCCAAAAATTTTCTTTGGAGGATATGGAACTAGAAGTAGATATTGAGAAAAAATTTCCCGCAATAGAACAACCAAAAAAATATGGCTTAGAAAAAATGTTTATTGGAAGTTGTTGGAAATGAGACCTTTAGTGAAGAAGAAACCTTCACTTTTCAAAGTGTTTTTTTTTATAAAGAGTCGAAAATGTTGATCGTAGAAAGAAGTGACCAGAAGAATAAAAAGGGAAAGTATCGCTCAGAGGTCAACCTGAAGGATATGTGACCGTCCCAAATTTCCAAAATCCATAGGGAAACCGAGGATGCTCTTGACAACTTTATTGATGGTTTAGAATTTGAAAATGCTAAATTAAAGGAAATGATCGGAGAATTGGAAACTTCCTTGATGTGTCTTCCAATTCTGGAAATTCCTTTGACAATGGTTAAACCAACTACACCCAGTATTAAATTAAAAGGATCTTCTAGTTTTCTCATAGTAGTCTGAAGTTACGTAGAGAAAAAAACATTAAAAAGATAATGTCATTGATAATAGAAGCATGGGAGGTATCAAAAAATATTGTTTATTTTGGTTCAAGGGCACACTCTTTTCATGAGTATCTCTCAGATGATTTAAAGAATGAAGAAAGATTCTACATAGATGTTGTTTTTCCATTTGGGATAAAAGTCTCAAACACGAAAGAATTGAAAAGGAGAGAAGAGGATCTGCCTTCTCCAAGTTGAGGTAAACAACTGAATGCCTGTTGGAAAGAAAAGATCAAGAATTTGAATAACATTTTCCAAGCATGCAACAAAGACTTAGTAAAAAGAGAAGAATTATTCAAAAGACTCACAAAGATAGATCTGGCAGGAAGCACTGATGAGGTACAAGATCCTAAGTTAATTCTCAATTCAATGTTTATGACAAAGCAACAATTTGATGAGCAAGTGGAGATATTAAAGAGATTATTGGTTGAGAACTTTTATGGCATAATTGAATATAATGAAGAAGATATAGATAATTGGTTGGTTGATTATTCTATGAAAAACAAAGATATCAACGAGGCAATACATGGAATTTCTCATGACTTAAGAGATTTGGAAGGAGAATTATTTAATATCAAAATCAGAAATGAACTAAATGTTGCACCAGTGAAAAATTACATTGGAGATTGGTTTAAAAAGGCAATTCATAAATTAACTAAAGAAGGCCAAGAAGTAGCAGTTGAGACAGTTCCTATAACCGTCAATGAGGAAAATAAAAGGACAACAAAAAGCAAGTAAACAAAGGATAGAGACCATAATAGTAAGTTTATGATGATCACATCTTAGTTTCTTGATTAGTTTTTCATCCAGTTACTCCACTTCTTTGACTAGAAAGGTTTAACCAAAAGATGATAAATCCTTCATGTCTTCTTTCGAGGTCTTGTTATTCTGTCATCATCCACCTTCTTCTCTCCACAACTTAATTCTTGTTTATATTTTCTTTATGGTCTATGGGAGCCCCAATCCCAGTCCTAAGGACAAATGCATTTAAATTTCGAAGATGTGTAAGAGACATTATATTTTTGAGAAATCCCAAGAGAATTATTTCGGGACCAGTTTTGACAGTGTTTTATAACTCTAATTTTTTAGTATAAAATATTTGAGATTGATCTATCATTTTCTCTATTGGAGCTCCACATGTGTTTACTCTATTAAAGTTCTCTTATGCATGTGGACCATTTTCTTTTATTTTTATGTGATTAGAAATATTTAGTTTAACTATGATGTCTCTAAAGAAATTATGCTTATCTTTTTAAAATTTGTGATGTGTGAGGTTCCTGGTCATCTCTTAGGAATTATCTTTAGAAACAAAATGTTTTATTTTCTGCAACTTTTATATTTCTTTTAATACCACGAAGAAATTTTTCACATCCCTATATTACTTTGAAAATATGGAATTCCAAGAATATTTTAAAACATATAGGAATACTACCTCTATAAAAACGCAGGGGTATTTGTATCCCTGTGAGTTTTCCATTTTAGTCCTAACTGATTCAAGCATCAACAATAGCCAAATAAGTGAAACTGCAACTACTGCAGTTGAGTATTGTCCTTGTATTTTTTGTTGTTGTAGTTGGATGGTGTTGTCTGGTTCCATTTTGTGCTACTACTGTAATTAGGGTTTATCTGTTGGTTCTAGTATGGTTTTCTGGAATCATTCTATCTAGAAAAGGTTAAGGTGCTCGGGGGTGGTTGCATGCCTATGGTTGGGTGAAAATAGTGATATTGTCTATGGTAAAATGAGCACATCAAAATATTCCAATAGGTTATGGGCCCACACTACCTTCAGAATAGTCTAACTTCTGGAAGGTAGATCGACAGTTCCTTGTCAAGCTCGTTGTAGCACTAGTTGCAGCTACAACTAGGGTTTATGATTTTGTAGTTGCAACAAACCCTAAACAAAATTATTGGGCACTTTATGTGAAGCATTGGACCTAATATTTGGATATTCTAGTGCACCTTATCCTAGCGCACCTTCTGGTGCCCTCGGCCAGTAAAAATGCCAAGTTTGAGTTTTTGGATCGAAGTCAAAGTTTGATTCATCAAAGTAAAAGTAAAAGGTTGGCTGGTTAAAGTCAAAGTCAAAGATTGACTGGTCAAAGTCAAAATCAAAGGTTGAATTTTGGTCAAAATTGATTTTTGTGGTCAAAGTTAAAATTTCATAGTTTCTAGCTTGTTCAAATCATTGAACCTTTTTTATTCAGTTTATAACCTCTTCTTGTCAAGATGGTGTCTAGTTTCAGATTAGAGGACAAGTTGAATGATGTTACAAATTTCAAAGGTATGCACTTGTATATGCTTTTCAAGTTATATCATCCAACAAAGCATGAGTTTGTTTGTAAGTGATGTACAAGACACCTTGTCCAATAAGTGATCTTGGATTCATTACATTCAAAGGAACAAGCACACCCTCCCTAGCAGTTGAGGCTCCAGGTTCCAGGTTTGATTGATCAAATTGTTAAAGTTTCAATTTACACATATCAATTTTGATAGTTGCTATAGTATAAGTAAACACTATAGCTGTGACAAAAATATTTTAAAGGTTTTATTACTGCTAGGTATACTTGGTTGCATGTAAGTACTACTGATATAGATGCTTATTGCACTTGTTTTAAAATGAACTAACATCTCCTCTAGGAGGCATTTCTTGTTTTTCTCTTGGGCAGGTCACCCTGGTAATTCTATGATGATTACCATCCTTGTTACCATATATATGTTCTTATAAAAATTCTATTGGAAATACTTTTTCTCTTGTTTTACTTGTTTCGCGAATGTCACGAGTGATATAATTGAGAAGGAGATACAGTGATAGTTGCAAAACATGGAGCATGTGACTTCATCAAGTGGTGAGGCAGGTGATATCACTAATTACCAATTCTAAAGGAAGCGTGTAAAGCAAAAGAAGTTTTGGAAATTGTTCACTCATATATGTGTTAACCAATGTCAACCTCCTCACTAAGCTAGAGAGTACACCTCATATGATTTCAAGACATTCTACAGAGAGGTTGGGATTAGGAGGGAGCTCACTAATCCCTACAATCCTCACCAAAATGGTGTATCAAAAAGAAATAACCAATCCATTGAAGAATATATTAGGGAAATGATGAATGACCAAAATCTATCCATATTTTTATGGGGATAATCATCTATGATAGTTGTATATGTTAAGAGTAGAAGCCCTCATCATATATTGAAGAACATGACTCAAGAAGAAGCCTTCTCCAGAAAGAAGCCAAGTGTTGAACACTTGAGGATATTTGGCTAAAACAAATGTGTAATAGGCTAGCAATACCAAAGAAATAAAGTAAACTGAATCAGATATGGGAATGCATAAGATTAAGAAGATAAAAGGACACAATGGATATTATATGAAAGATATAAGAATTGAGAACATAATATCAGAAAGAAAATATTTTGTATTAACCAAACTAGTTTCGACCATTAGGTCTCATCAGTGGTACAAAAATAAATCTCTACAATGAGGTCCTTTTAAGGACTATGATCAAGCGCATACAAAGGGGAATCCCAAGAGTCGGGAACCCTAACCAATTGAAACTATTAGAAAATAAATGACATAATGGAATTCTCGAAAACATGCATGGAAGTTGAACAAAAATCTGAAAAATTCGTCAACGCTGAATCAATTTAAAACTCAAGTCGGTGGTCGGAAATGGCACAGATTTTAAGGAAAAACAGTCCAAAAAATACAAAAAATTGTCTGCATAATCGACCTTTGGAGAAAACTTAAGTACTACATTGGAGGGTCCTGCAATGTGCTGCTCATAATCAATGTACTTGCTTACATTGATTATGAGAGTAATTGCGTAAATTTTAATTGAGCACTTTTATTTTTTTTACAACTTAAAATTTTAATTTATTCATTTTAATATGCAAAATATTATATGCATTGATGTACAAACATATCTTACGATGTGGGCATTTATTTTAGAGTTGAGAGAGTGCATAATGGAAAACAAGCACGTGACTATGGAGTGTCTATTTCATTTGATCAAACAAGTTGTGCAATTTTAAGGGCTGCAAACTTAATACAAGAACAACTTGGTTATGTTGACACCATTCAAAAGATAATTGAGTTGGACTATAGGTCTTTTAAATGTGTATTTTTTAAATATAAATGGTTTAATATTTTTTATAGAATGATATCTATTAGATATGGCCTAAATAGTGATTTATATTTTATTGACATGCATAGGAAAATGTCATCATCTCATACCAAATCATTTGTGCTTCCAAGACATTGTGTATATTTTCTTCTATTCCAATGTCTTTGGTGGTTTTTTATTCCATCTATACCTAGTGGGAAAAGGGTTTTTGAAAATGATTATATTGAAGTTATTGCACCAAGTCGAGAAGAGGATGATGTAAATGTAAGTGGTGCGGCGAATGTGGGGGTCCTAGTAGAATTAGGAGGGTCAAGAAGAGGATGATGTAAGTGTAAGTGGTGCAACAAATGTGGAGGTCCTAGTAGAATTAGGAGTGTAGTTTTGTTAAACAATATATATATATATATATATATTGGGTTCATATTATTATTTTGTGAATTTAAATGAATAAGAGTTGTTAATTCATGAGCTATACTTTGATGAACACGAATAAGCCGATGTTTGTCTCAACCAATAATGAGAAGACAATTAACATAAATATGATTTAGTGGTTTTGATTACATAAATATGTGGTCTCCAATATCTTTATTGTTTTTTTTACTATCACTTCAATTACTAGGTAACTGAGATATATAAATAAATTGACCATGATTATGAATAGTAATTTATTATAATTTATAATGTCATTAATCAATTATTCTATAATTTATAATAATTAGTATTAGTTATCATTTTTAAAAATAAATTATAGTCATTAGTAATAATTATTAAATAATCTTCCATGTACTCATATTAGATCTCAATTTCAAAATATTTGTCACAATATCTACCTTCACAACCTTCTAAGTCATCAAAACTTTAGTGATTTTGGAATTCTTCTCTTAATGCTTTCCAAGCATCAAAATAACATTTTAATTCTTTTCTTAAGGTGTAGACCATTTTCGGTCTCAACGGATGTTAACCATCATCATTGTTAATAATAATAATAATGATAAATTATTTTTAATTAAGTATAATCATTTTATTAATTAAAAAATAATATTAACTATAAATAAATTATTTTTAAAGTGATACAATGTGACATTATTAGAATGCTAATATGATGCTATATGGATATTAACAAGTTGCTACTTCAACTTTTAATGATGCAAAAATGATGCACTGAATACATGTCCACGTGTTATGATGTAAAAGCACCGTAAGATATGCAACATCGACATAAAACATAATAGTATATCTTTTAATATTTTGAGTGTTGAAGTTACGATGCAAATATGACACACAATTGATGCAAAAATATGAAGCATGCTGGAAAAAAAAGAGGATTCAGGATTATCACGATGCTATAATGTTGTATTGTAGTAGTAGCTAGTTAAAGTTGTCGTAGCTTACCCAACAATATTTGTCCCTAGAAAAATGAAATGGAAGGGACATACCTCTACACAGAGGTGTCAAATATACATGCAATAAG
>SNQJ01S0010631.1:195049-210365 GCA_010110895.2 Picea sitchensis | reverse complement strand
ATTGATCTTGACCTTGACCTGCATGCATGTTTGTAGGCATTGAATTCATAAAGAGCAATCTGGAAGAAATAAAGGACGAAAACGATCAAGACAGCTTGGTAACAGACTTTGAGATCATCTTCCCTTGCTTGTTAAGTGAAGCTCAGTCTCTCGACCTCGGACTTCCCTACAACCTACCTTATGTAAGTCTACTACAGGCTAAACGGCAGGAGAGATTAGCAAAGTAAGAATTCCTCATCGCAAATCATCAAATTTAAATCCATTTCTTGTTAATTTAATAACCGAATTAGAGCACATTAGATCTTGTTGCAAATTGCAATAAACGTTAAATATGACCTGCAGTCTCTCAAGGCAGGAAATTCATGGCGTTCCGTCGCTATTGTTGTATTCTTTGGAGGCCATACAAGACATGGTCGACTGGGTAAGAATAATGGATGTTCAAAGCCATGATGGGTCTTTCCTAAACTCACCTGCTTCTACCGCCTGCGTCTTCATGCACACTGGAGACATGAAATGCCTTGAATTTTTTAACAACGTGCTCGCTAAGTTTGGCACTTTTGGTATGTATGGTCATGGATAATGGATTGCCTTTACTTTCCCGCTGTTTTTAATTTTAGTTTTTATATATGTTTCTTATTAATTACCTGCATCATGCAGTCCCCTGCCTGTATCCGGTGGATCTGCTGGAACGCCTGTTGATAGTGGATAATATTGTACGCCTTGGAATCGATAGACACTTCGAAAATGAAATCAAGGAAGCTCTCGATTATGTTTACAGGTATAAATGGAACTTTTAATTTTACTAGCCTTCCAATATTCCATATTTATTCCTCTGTAAAATCCATTGATGAAACCTGTTGCATGCAGGCATTGCAACGAAAGAGGAATTGGGTGGGGCAGAATGAATCCCATAGCTGATCTTGAGATCACTTCTTTGGGATTTAAACTCCTTCGGCTGCATCGGTACAATGTAGATCCAGGTGTGTTTTATATTGAAATCCATTTTGCTATCAAGATAATATATACCAGAAAGCATGCCCTACCCTTTCTTTTCAGACAACATATCATGAACTGTTCTCTGTTTTGACTTTTGGACATTGTATTATCAGCGGTTTTCCAGAACTTCAAAGACTCAAAAGGGAACTTCTTTTGCTCGGCTGCTCATTTCAACAAAGATGTAGCAAGCATGCTGAGCCTTTATAGAGCTTCTCAGTTGGCATTTCCTGGTGAAAACAATTTAGATGAAGCCAAAAGCTTTACTAGTAAATATTTAAAAGAAGCTCTTGAGAAAAGTGAGACTTTCACTTCATGGAACAACAAACAAAACCTAATCGAAGAGGTAACCAAACATACTTCCACTGCCTATGCATGTATGTCGCTTATTTTCTCCATACAAATGAATGGATTGGCTGAGTTTCTGAGTTTGTTTTCCATTGTCAGATTAAATACGCGCTGGAGAATTCTTGGCATGCCAGTGTCCCTAGAGCGGAAGCAAAGAGATATTGTCAAGTGTATCGCTCAGATTATGCACACATAGCCAAAAGCGTTTACCAGTAAGTAGACGCCAAATTTAATTACACATTCATTTCCTTCTTCCTTTTTCAAAATTTAGCATAATTTGCATCTTCTTTCCTTCCTGGCTGATAATAGTAATAGGATTGACTGGGTGCTACATTTCGTGTATGTTTAATTTCAGGCTGTCCAAGGCTAACAACCAAAAGATTTTAGAGCTGGCGAAATTGGATTTCAACATTATACAGGCCATCCACCAAAAAGAGATGAAGAATGTTACTGCGTAATCAACAAACCCTGATCATTTCGGCTATTATTCTAGAATCTAGTATATATCCACTCTACGTCTCCATGAAGAGAAACTAGTTACCTGTTTTCAAAGTCGTTCTAATTCCGTCTTCATTGATTCTGCATCACAGATGGTTTAAAGATTCGAAGTTCCCTCTATTACCCTTCGCTCGGCAGAGGCCGGTGGAATGTTTCTTCGCAATAGCGGCAGGCACGTATGAACCCCAGTATGCCAAATGCAGATTTCTCTTTTCAAAAGTAGCATGCTTGAATACTGTTCTGGACGATATGTATGACACATACGGAACCCTTGACGAATTGAAGCGATTCACTGAGGCTGTGAGAAGGTAGGTCACTGCTACAATCATCATGATCTCGCACATCATCTATATATCGTTGGCCTAATTATACTATATTGGCCCTTCAGATGGGACCTCTCTTTGACAGAAAACCTTCCAGACTATATGAAGCTTTGCTACAAAATCTTTTACGACATTGTTCACGAAGTGGTTTGGGAGGCAGAGAAGGAACAGGGGCGCGAATTGCTTAGCTTTTTCCGAAAGGGAGTAAGTAATAATGAATTTGGAAATTGTTATTCAAGACAGAATTAAGGCACGCACAAGGCTCCTAAGTATATACACTTATTACTTTGAACGACTGTGCATAAAAATTAATTATTTGTTAAGCTTACTTGAGGTGTTTTAGGATGGGTGATTATTTCAGAAGTTTTGGTTATCGGGTGCAAGTCCTGGAAGTATTGATGTTATGCCATTCATTTTGCTGGTTTCAATCTCATTTTTTCATTCCTGTGAGTATTATCAGATGTAATAAGTATTAAATGAACTATTCAAATCATGAGAATGAGAATTATTGATCAGTTACAACTAATACTAATGGACTAATACTAATGGATATGGATAATAGGTTAATGACTTACACTAAAAAGTTAATCCCTAAAATAATATTTAATTATTTATTGTACTATGCTAATCTGAATCTCGACCCATTGAATTGATCAGTGGGAAAATTATCTTCAGGGGTATTACGAAGAAGCAGAATGGTTAGCCTCTGAGTACGTGCCAAGCTTAGAAGAGTACATAAAGAACGGAATCATTTCCATCGGCCAACGCATACTTCTTGTGAGTGGAGTATTATTGATGAAGGGGCAAATCCTTTCGCAAGAGGCGCTGGAGCAATTAGATTATCCAGGAAGACGTGTTCTCACGGAGCTCAATTGCATCATTACCCGCCTTGCCGACGATATACATACATATAAAGCTGAGAAGGCTCGTGGAGAATTGGCATCCAGTATTGAATGTTACATGAGAGAATTTCCTGGAAGTACAGAGGAAGTGGCTGTCAGTTACATCTACGGCCTTCTGGAGCCTGCTGTAAAGGAGCTCACCTGGGAGTTTCTGAAGCCCGACGACACATGGGATGTCCACATCCCATTTCAGTGCAAAAAGATGCTCATGGAAGAGACTAGAGTGACCATGGTCATATTCAAGGAAGGAGATGGCTTCAGCATCTCTAAAACAAAAATCAAGGAATATATTAGAGAGTGTTTCATTGCACCATTGCAACTCTAACTCAACCCAAATCAAGTAAATCTGAATTATGTATTTAAGAAATTTACATTATTTATTATTTATTACTCTATTATAATAGATCTATCTTAATTTTAGATTATTTCAAACACATTTTTTAGAATATAAAATTTGAAAAAATGTTAATATCTAGAAGGATTTGATGTTTATGATCCATGGATTTAAGCTGATTTTTTATATATATGTGTGTGTCACCTGTAATTCTATGTTGAAGACTTCGGGAATTACACATCTCCCTCATACTCAGCTCATCATTCAAATGTTTTAACCATAATAGATTTTTTACTTTCAATTCTTTATAATTTGGTGTGTTGGCTTGGCGTGACCTTAAAAATAGATTATTATTATTATTATTATATATATATATATATATATATAATAATAATAATAATAATAATAATAATCTATTTTTAAGGTCACGGCCAAGCCAACACACCAAATTATAAAGAATTATAAGTTGATATTGAAATATTTACTTGTTACTAATATTTTTTTAAATGACATGTGTTAACTTCATATTAATCATTGAAGAAAATACATATCTTTTTCATATGGAGAAGTAGAAAACACATCCGTGGAATGAGATTTTTTTTACTTTTGATTTCTTTCTCTATATAAAGTTGATATAAAATTACTTTACTTAAAAGTGAATGTTGATACACAATTATTTTACTAGATGTTAAATGTCATGTCCATTGTTATATAGAGAGAGAGAATGAGAGGTGAATATAGATATATTTTATTTATGGCTCACATTGAAAATATTTTTTGCTTATTAATATTTTTTAAAATGCCACATGTTAACTCCATAATATTAAGAAAGCTCATATTAAATCATAGTTTTTTACTTTTAATTACTGTATCTTTTCCTTTCTATATAGAGTTGATATAGAATTATTTTACTTAAGATAGATATTGAAATATTTTATTTATGAGAACAAAATGAATTACCCATCTCCCTCATAATGGGTTATAGAAAGGCATGTTCAATTTCAATAAATTTGATATAAATTTGGTTTATGACCTAGATTGAAATTATTTTTTTCTTATTAGTAATTTTTAAGTATCACATGTCAACTCCATATTAAGCACTCAAGGAATTGCACATTTCTAAGAAGTAGAAAGCATCAATAAATAAAATAAGAATTTTTTTACTTTAAATTACTTTCCCTTTTTCATTGGCTCTCTATAAATAGAATTAATATAGAATTATTTTACTTTTAAAATGAATATTGAAATATTTTATTTATGGTAGACATTAAAATTATGGTAAAATTACCTTTAACTAAATTTATATTTAATATGGAAGTACACATATCAACTTGTAAAAAGAATCCCCTTATACTTCACTTATTATTGAAAATATCAATATTTCATTTTAAAATTTAAATTATACTTATACTTTTAAGTTATACTTATACTTGGGCATAGAGTTGTGATATAATATATTTGCTTTGTCTTAAGAATTGTTCTTTATACCCACTTAATAGCAAGGGGAATTAATACTCTCACTTTGATGTGATAATGTTCTGGAAGGATATATACTTATACTTGGGCATAGAGTTGTGATATAATATATTTGCTTTGTCTTAAGAATTGTTCTTTATACCCACTTAATAGCAAGGGGAAGTAATAATCTCACTTTGATGTGATAATGTTCTGGAAGGATATTTGAAACATTTCAATGGGTGATTGATTGTTAAATATTTGTTCAGTAATGCATACATTTGAGGCATGAGAACATGTCAGAAAGTGTCAATGTATGAAATTTCTTCACTTCACACATAATTTTGTTATTTCTTCTTAGATAAGCTTATCCAAATTTTATCATCTTTAATAGTAGTCCAACTACTAAATCTTGACTAACCTTCTAGTAATTTCAACAAATTGTTATGAATGGATAAAATAATGTCACATAACATGCCTTTTTTTTAATAGAACAAGTATCACATTAACACACATCAATCCTAGAAAGATAGTTCCATATAAATGTTAATATTGTATTCTGCAACTTGCTGTTATTGGTTTTGAAATACCAACGATCATTTTGTATGGACTTATAAGATAAAACAATAAAGAAAGAACACATGTAATTCAAGGTAAAGGAAGAAAACAAAATTAACCATGTTTATGTAAAATTTCACAAGTTGAGTTACTTAATGTGAAACTTCTTTCCACAAAAATTGAGTTACCTAATGTTAAACTTCCTCCCACAAAAATATCATAGTTCATTAGTTCATAATTATTTTTATGCATAGCCTATGTCTCACAAGATTCAATCCTCCTCTGACATATCGATACTACAAAAAGTTTTATAAATCTCATACATTCACTAATGTATTTGACAATAGTAAAAATGAAGGTCCATGTTTAATCTCCTAAGTCATCAAAACTATGGTGATCTTGGAACGCTTATATCAATGTTTTTTGAGCATATAAATAAAATTTTAAAGAACTCAAAGTAATATCTTACCTTCTTAAGGTCCGATAGGCCAATTGGTCTCACTGGACGTCAATCATCATCATCATCATCCTCAATATATAGGTAGTTACTTTAGAATTCATATTTGATTAGGCGATCATTGATAATCCTCTATAACCATTCATTGCTCCTTTGCTGCTAAGATTGAGGACATTTATGTTGGCTCCTTGAAATCCAATGATCAACTTTGCTAAACAATGAAACTCAAAGTTAATGACATAATTTCTCCATCAGTTTGGTCCATCCCATCATAACATGATCGGCCCCAATGTCATCTCATGTCAGCATATATACTTCAATAGTGCACCAATTGATGTCTACACTTTAAATATTTATGCTTGATTGGCTTATGGTTTTTCACACAAGATTATGTGGATGTGCCTAATTACACGTTTACATGTGTTTGACTTACTTCTATGCACTTATATCTTTTATTAAATTTATTAGACACTTTCCCTTAATGAAAATTCAATTTTTCCATACCAAACATTGGCCTAAACGTTTCAAACTTAACATTCTCAAAAGGTTTTGTAGCTATGCTAGTTAATTATTCAGATGCCTTGCAATACTTTAAATGAATATAGACTCATTCTTGTAGTTGTTTTAAATAGTAAAAATGTACTTCAATATTCTTTTTGTGTTCATGAAAATTTTCAATCATTCCCAATTTTATAAAATCTTCGTTATCACAAAACATAATCACAAGTTATAATATGAGAAAACACCAACAATTGAAATGACTTACACACAAGAGAACAAGCAAGAGATCTAAGTATAGAAGTATAAGGAGATTTTCCAAAACTACATGTGTGGGTGTTCACAAGAAGATGATGGCCTCCCTCCAAAGAGGCAATGAAGATTTCCAGAAAGGTGCCAATGTTACATTTTTATGAGATGTGTACATGCAATTTATAAAATAATTGTTTTTAATTGAAAAAACCTTGACACCCTCCAAACCTTCCATGCAAGGTCCACCTAATTGACTAAAAGAAACACCTTCCATGCAAGACCCAACTAATTGACTAAAAGAAACACATATGTGCTACTAAAATTCTCACACCTTCTCTATGTAGTAAAAAACCAAAAGGGGGTTGATTTCTCTCATTTCTCTCAATTGTTGTGTTTTGTTCTACTACGAGGTGCATTTGTTACCACTAGGAGGAGTGTTTTTCAGAATATCATATAGCATATCTCATTATAATGATGATGTGAAACTTTTTCATCTCTTCATGTAAGTCTTCTTGACAACATAGTGGCATTTTGTCTCCCTTTCCTTCAAATTACATGTAGGATTTTGTGCCAACCATATTTTTTTATAATTGCTAAATTTTATGATTTAGATAAGAAATGATTCTTTTGTTATAAATGTTCCACTAAATAAAATTTCATTGAGGTGGTGAGACCACATAATCCAAACTAGAGGTCACCGCCGACTACACAAATTCCCAAACATAAACCTAATTAACCACTAAAGATGTAAACACATAAAACTTGGTAATTGAAATTACACACTTAGAAACCTAAATCATAATTTTAGAAGGGTTAAAGAGACAACATGTTTTTCTTTGGCTACATCCCTTGAGACAATTGTTTTTCCACTTCCCATGCCTGAAGAAAATATACTCATATTATTGAATATAAGGTCCATAATTTTTTTTTTAATTGGAATTAGGAAAATCTATATTATAAAATTTGTAGTTAAGATAAATAGAAAAAGTAAATATTACTCTTTAGCAGAGTTTCCAAGAAAAATAGGAAACTCCTTATATCTCAAAAATAGATCTTGCAAATGTGTATAATCAAAACATCCTAGAACTTCTTACATCTCTATATTCTAATAAAATAACATAATATTCTAAGTTCTTTAGAAAATATGAAAACTTAGTGAAAGACATGGTGATTGTTGGTTTCTTCCAATCCAACACTGGAAGGAAGAGAGTCCCAATTTCTAAGATCCACATCCTCTATCAGTTGGTGAACTATTCCTTCCTCCTAGAATTCCCCTTGAGTAGAATTTATTGAGATCTTGTGACTATAAGTAGTTTATTGAGATCCTCTGTGTATATTAATAGCCATATTTCTCGTCACATTACTTATTCCTTCCTCCTGAAATTCCGCTTGAGTAGATTTTATTGAGATCTTGTGATTATAAGTAGTTTATTGAGATCCTTTGTTTATATTAATAGCCATATTTTTTATCACATTACATATAGGCTATACAGTGGCTCTTTGTTGTTTTTCCTAAACAAGAGTACTCACAGTTATGTTGATTTTAGAGGTGCATTGGCGATCATTTTCATGAACCTTTGAGGTAATCAAGAAGAGGGAGGCTCTATTAGATTGTATATATTCTTCATGCATTCAAAGAACTCTTCAAATTTCTTGAGCTTCCATGTAGTCCATGAAGGAAACACATAGAAAGAAATAGAGAAAACAACCAAGGATTAAGATCCCAAAATTCCTCCCAAGGTGTCCCTGTATCAAAGAAACACAAACCCCATTGCTCCATATACCACATAACACTATTAAGATACCAATAATGCCCAATTTTATGAGGTCATATGGTTTTTGAATGAATTAAACTTGCTCCTGATTGCATTTATCACTTCTCCCTTAAGGGAATTGACATAGACCAATCGACCCTCGGGCTGAGATTGGCTCACAAGATCGTTCTATATGCCCTTGATCCGAATCGGCTCTCTCGATTCCCACTGAAATCTGCAAACTATCGATCCACATGTCCTTTTCGCAGCTCGCAATCTCACGAGTTCACGAGTCGTGACTCTTGACTCTTCCTCTCCAATCTCGCGATACTCGAGATCGTGAAATGAGTATATCTCTTCCCCTGTCAGCTCCTTATTTGCGCGACCGCCGGCTAGGCTAAGCACTAGCACCTTTCTCTATTCGTCGCTTCGCGGTTTCGAGTGTCCAACCCTGGTACCTTCCCTTCCTGAAACCCCGAGAAGCGATGTTGACTTTTCTCCTCGCGGTCTCGCTATTCGCGACTTCAAGAATTCCAATGTCGAACTCTTGTGTTCTTATCTCGTGAATCCCCGAGATGCGAGAGGTCAATGGGGTGTTGGATCTTTCCAATAGGTGGCGTGTGCTCGTCGGTCTACTTCCCGGGCTCACTTCGTGGTTCTGCCATGTGTCCCTCGTGCCTAGCTTTCAGCACTTCCTGACTTCTGCAATCGAACACAACTCCTTTCAACTTTTGAAACCCCGAATGCACAAAATGCAATGGGGTTCCTGATCCAACGGTCCTCCCTTGACCTGGATCCGACGGTTATTCTCACTCCTCGTGATTTCGCGACTTCGTGACTTGAAGCACACAAGTTTTTGGCTCTTGCCTGGCAAACCTCCGAGTTTGTGAGTTCCTCCAATCTCTACCACATGTCCTCCTTCTAACAGACTGCTGCGATTCTCTCGTGGTTTCGCGACTTTGGGACTTTCCAGACAAAATTCTCGACCCCTTATCCTCTGATATGCCAAAATGGTGAAATTTCGACACGTCGTCTATGTGGGTCCCATAATGTAACTTCCCACCATTTTGGAGTTCTTGGACTTCGCGACTTCGCACATCTGGATGATGTGCTCTCGGATCTCCAACTCACGAAACCCCAAAAATGGTCAATGAAGGTCTAACCTTCGTGTTGACGAGCAAGCCACCTGTCCACTCTCAAATGGATGGTCCTGATCCTCTTCGCAGCTTCACCACTCACTAAGTTGAATGAATTTCCTTTCTAGTCTCCGATGTCCGAATTCCCAATAAGTGTGATCTCGTGACACGTGTCCTTCCAATTGGAGGGCTCCGATTCTCTCGCTATTTTGGGACTTCGCACCTCGCGACCTCACGAGTCTTGATGCAAAGGTTTCGACCCTTCAACTCACAAAACCC
Organism: Picea sitchensis; assembly: GCA_010110895.2. Classification (NCBI taxonomy): domain Eukaryota; kingdom Viridiplantae; phylum Streptophyta; class Pinopsida; order Pinales; family Pinaceae; genus Picea; species Picea sitchensis. The sequence goes on along the minus strand of SNQJ01S0010631.1, from coordinate 200,578 downwards.
TGAAATGAGATTTACGTGGGTGATCCAATGGCCCTTGTTGGTTCAGATCCTATGGTCCGATTCTCCCAAGATTTTTCTTCGAAAAATGCTTACCGTAACCTTATTGCTCCTCTACAAGATCTGACGGTTCTCGGAACCTCTTGAATTCTCCACGGAGAATTCTGACCGTTCAACTCCTCCTTGACGATTCCTGCGAAATGAACAAAGTGTTCCTTCGCGAAACTTATCCACCAATAAACAATGTCGTTGCACCTCCATCTGACACTTCAAGGCACTAGCCCTCTTGATCTTTTTTTCGACAGCTTCGAAGATCCTATCCCTCCTGAGCTTGATTGAAAAATCCTCCACTCCTTTGGGGGAAATTCCAGCATGCACTCCTTCTGGCAATTCTTCAAATACTTCCAAGTATTTGAACCTATTTGACTCTGCGCACTCCCTGCAACAGCAGTCTTTTAACAATTTTGCTCGGGTCGCAAACACTGAGACTTCACTCAGCCTGCGGACTCCTTGCACGGCTCTTGTGCTTAACTTGCACTCCTATGAGAATGAGAACAATACTATCCCTCCCGAGCTTGCAGAGACGAATTCTGACTTCTGTCAATGCACACCTTACGGACAATTTCACTGCACTCCTTGCAGGAAAACTCTTGCTCAAACAGAGAAACAATTGAAAATCATTCTTTACTCTCCCTCTCTTCATATTTCAGACATTTAACATGAAATCATACATTCACGCATCAAAGAAAATGCATAACAGAGAGTAAACAAGCGTGAGCATAACATCCAATCATGCATACACAGAAAGTATTTGAACGTCATGAGTCTGAATCGGCTTCATATATTAATCTCAAAACTTCTGTACATGGGTTTTTCTACACATTTTTCTACTTCTGCTCTCCTATGCTCTCTTCTCATAATAATCTTACAACTATACAATGAGGGTGTCTATATCCTGTTTCCCTCCTCACTCTAAACTGTCTAATCTAAGAATTCAAAGCTGCCTACTTACATTTACTAGCATAAATGATTCTTAGTCCTTCAGATGAGAGCAGGATGCTCAAGGTATGATTACAATCAAGAAGTATGCCCTTCCTTAACTTCTTCATTTATGTTTGGTGTATCAAACTTCAAAATATTTCAAACAATTCATCATGTGCCAAAATGCGTTGGTGCTTGCCCCACGCTCGCTTGACATTGGCGATGCTCCTGCATCAGGAATCCACTATCCAACCTTGGCTTTGGTAAATATATTTGGGTAGTTTAAGTGACAAGCCTATAATCAATTAAATCATGTGAGAGGTAGGTGGATTGGTCCTGTTGAAATTATGTGCCTTTCTTGATGTTAGATGATTGAGGAGGTATGACATATGTTGGATGAGAACAATGGCACATGTTTTCATATGCATGAATTATAAAGGTTATGGTACATATTGATAGTTCAAAATTACATGTCCTTAAGACCCCATTTATAGCGAGGTGGCCTCATTGGTGAGTGAGTAAACTTGATAAATATTCTCCCTCAAAATATTGAAAAATGAAATGTTTTGAAGATTACAAACCTCCTTTTGAGAGAGAGTGATGATAGATGCAAGCCTACTATTAGATGGAGTATATTTCGAGAGAATCAATTTGATGATTTTTCTTGAATTTCATATGATGGTGAGACTTAATACCCGGTTCATTAGCTAAAAGTAAACCCTGAAAGAAATCATATGCCTTGGCTTGGTTATTGGTGGAATTTCCTAAGTCTCAAGAATAATATGTTTCAATTTTTCCTTTGGGATCAAGGATGATCCTCGCCCGCACCTACCACCCCTATATTTCCTTTAGATGCCTCGTCAAAGAATAGAATAAAAGAGTTCTAAGAGGGTTTCTAGATCTAAAATTCTTGAGCATTTATTTGGAACTATCACAATGAAAACTAAATAGGACTACTAATGTTTAAACTTGGGGATTAGAATGGAGGATGAAATTGATGAATCCATTTTTGTTTGTCCAAATCCATTCTTTGTTGATCTAAAATTTTCTTGTTCCTTGAGTTGAGAAATTATGCTAGTAATCCTTTTTCATTTTTTCTTACTGTGGTGGGATTCTCAAGTTCCTAATTGAAAATGGATTTGTTGCAGGACAACCAAATTTTCCAACAAATAAATCTAGTTAAGGCAGTCCACAATATTCTAAAATGGGTTTATTTCTTAGTGTCCCGTATAGATTTTAGACCAAGGAGAGAACATGGCTTTCCATGAGTATGGTTTTCACATTATAAGGCTAATTCAAGAAAAAGAGTTTTTCCAAAACCATTTAGAGAATGAATAATCAAAAAAGAGATGGTGAATCGTCTCCTTAATATCAAAACATAGAGCACAACTGGAAGGATCTTGAATCCCTGTTTTTCAAAGATTTCCAGCTATCAGGATATTCCAATGAACCATTATCCAAAAAGGGATATTAATTTTAGCGAGACATTGTAGTACCAAACTTGATTCTAGATCACTAAGGATCATGGAAGAGGAAGATATCAAAGTTGGTGTAGATACCAACTCTTTACATTGTAATCCGAGATTCCAAAATCCTTGCAACCAGATGTGGATAGATCCCAAGGTGTACATCCTTTTAGAGAGTCAAATAGAAACAACACTGATAGAAAACAATGAGGAGGAGGTGATCCAATAGAAAAACCCACCCAACATCCCATGCTAGTTGACCAAGATGAAATATCAAAGAAAGTGTTGAACTTTTGGTGATCTATCCAATTTCTCAAAGGAAGTGTTGAAGTTTTGGTGATCTATCCAATTTCTCAAAGGAAGAAGATATTGATTTTGTTCCAGTGATTGGTTTCCCATATTAGCATACCTCCAAATAAAAATTTCCGTACTTTTTCCTAGGATCCAAACAATTCTTCATTTTACTATAGGAGATACTACTTTAAGAAGATTCTAGATCTGAGATCCTTTTTTGTTTCGAGTGGACCATAAATGCATCCATTGCAATATCCACTAAAATGATTCTTGAAGAGGACTTTCTTCCACCATTCCATCTTACCAGCTATAATCCTCGGGATGATTTTGTTTCATAGATATATATTCATAAGATTAGGTTGCTTAATTTCCAATCTACCTCGATCTTTTGGGGCTCTAACAGTGTTTCAATTAACTAGATGAATTGTTTTCATGTTTAATTTCCCTCCTTTCCCTAGAAATTTTATTATTTCTTGGGAGATTTGTTGCATTATTCCCATTGGGTATAACATGGCTGAGAAATAACAGATTCAAAAGGTCGAGAGGACCAATTTGATAAGTACAAATCAACATATTGGGTTCAACCATTATGATCCCCTTTGCTGGAATTTGTTTCTAAATTTTGCAAACAACACTTTTCCAAGACTGCGCCATTGGATCGCTCAACGATATGGGGATTCCTTGGTACTTGAATGAGGTCCATAATTCCTATCAAGGGAATAATAGAATTTTGGAGATGGCTTGGAGAATATGAGGGCTTGTGTAGCGCACCTTTTTAGGTACCAAGGCTTAATCGCTCTTAAAAAGAAACTTTAACACCACTTGGTACATAACTCATACAACATCATATAATCCCATGCATTTAAACAAATAAACACATTCTACACAGAGTATTCATATGAGTTACTGCCATAATTAACCATCAATAGCGTTTCGTACTAATTCATATACACARCGGACATCATGATAACATAAACAGTAGAGTCATGCAAAATGTGATTAAAACATAATGAGATACTTATCTTTTAACAATGGTAGAATCCACCAACCAAGTGCAGGCCTTCCACAAACCTCCTAGCCTTAGACCACACTTCTCATCATCTCAGTAGTGGGTCACCCCCGAGCTGGGACTAAGCTCCACCCCGAGACAAGGAATCCTAGGTTAGACTAAGGTTACAGGGAAAACAACACAACCACTAGAAGGAATTCTCTCCCAGGAACCACCCACCCTCACTACCCACACTCCCTCATTCCCCACATCCCTGTTCCACCCCAGGTGGATACACCTTCTCTATCACCTGGACAGTCCTTCGGCTGCTAACCTCCCTTGCCTTGGGTTACAGCAACAGGCCGGATCGGAAGTCTCTGGGTTCTGTGGTAGCTACAGGGTTCCTTCCAGCAGTTCTCTCCTTCCTCAGCGCACTCTCTCTCACCTGGAGGGAGTCACTCATAGGTCCATCAACTTGTTCTTCCAACCTCAACCACCTCTCTCACCTGGAGAGAGGGTTGTACAAACTGGCCAACAAGCCACACAGGATCAAACAACTCTGGATTCTCAGGGATGCGTGACGAGTTGTCCATGCAGGGGTCGATGCAGACTTCCCAGTTTAGAGCAGAGAAGGAAGTACCAGCTTTCCAAACAACACAGACTCTTTCCTGAAATCTACACAGGCTTCTCGTTCAGGGAATGCACACACAGGTTTTCTCAGAGCTAGACATAGACTTTTGAATCACAGGGACACAAAAAGGTTCTCTACCGGAGTCGGGTTGGTCATACTATCCAGGACTCTATACGCGTTTAGGCAATCGGGTCGAATGGAGGAGAAAAATCCTTCTCACGGCTCACCCTGGCCATTTATTCGCATGCGTCAGGGTTGCCACTTGTCACCCATGGAACTGCATGTGTTCCACTAGCACACATCACCCTTGTACGTCCTCCCTTGCCAACAACTTAGGTTAAACATAAAATGCACATGTCTTTTTGGGCTAATATTAAAATATTATTCCTAGGCTTAAGCCCCATAGGCTTAGCCCCCAGGCTCAACACTTAGCCCCTTTCCCATCTTCCAGCCCCTAATTCCTTGCCCACTTTGTGGATGATCAGTCCCCCTTCACTCATTCATCATGGTCAGTCTGCACCTGGCGGTGTTTACAATTTATTAAATGTTTTTGCATATATATACAAGTACAAAATCAGGCCCTTGGCCTCCCACCCTTAGGCTGTCTGGCCTAATAATCACATAAGCCCCCCGAATTATATAAGCTTGGCTCACCAGCCTATAATGCATATTTAAAATTCATTTCATACATCAGATTTACAACTGGGCTTGGCCTTGGGACATTACAATCCCCCTCCCTTATTTTTGCGTTGTCCTCAGTGCAACTTACACTGTCTCTGCAAGCCTTTAAAAAATTTCAAAAAGATGCGGGTACTCTACCCGCATAACTTCTTCATGCTCCCATGTTGCATCGTCAGGACCGTACCAGGTCCACTGAACCTTTATAATCTCTATGGCTCGATTCCGGAGTTGTTTTCTTTTCCTGTCCAATATACGCATAGGATGCACTTGCAGGACACCTTCTAGTTCCACCTGAATCACATTCCAATCGATAACATGATTAGAATCAGGTACATATTTCTTAAGCCATGAAACATGAAACACATTATGTACAGTCATAGATGTAGGTAGTGCAAGCATGTATGCAACTGGCCCAATCCTTTCCAGGATCTCAAATGGCCCACAAAATCTTGCTGCCAATTTGGCGCAACTTCCCAACTTCAGGGAACTCC
>SNQJ01S0010631.1:145825-183334 GCA_010110895.2 Picea sitchensis | reverse complement strand
GTGTGTGCCAATTGCCCCTGATAAACTTTATAATTTATGTGTGTGCCAACTGCCCCTCGGTCTTAAGGTTATCAATGCAAAATTTTTATCTCAAAACTCAGTGGACAAATTGGCTTAAGTCTAGTTCCAATGTTGAGAGAAGGGTCAACGTACAAGAACAACATGCACGGTGTCCATAGATGAAATCCATTACACTTTTGTCGAAAGTAGACTCTCCTTACACTCGAGATAGGCTCGATAAAGCGACCAATATTCTTGTATGCTCACACCAGATTTCGATCAAAATGTATCCTCTGGATTGTATCTATGGTCACTGTGTAAAAGTTTAGGAAAAATTACAAAGATGGAGTTGACTCTATTCAAGTATTTTTAAGATATTGGTGCGGTCAGCAGTTAATTATAAACATATATTTCTTTTGTCTATTCCAAATCTCATTACACTCGTTAATGGTTTATTTTTGTTTTGCATTCCATTCTTAACATATTATTGTATTCCATTCTTAACTCATTAAAACATAATTTTACTTATAAAAGTTGCATGCGGTATACAGATTAAGAATAAAGTCAAAAAGAATTTGTGTCCTACGAGTTGAGCTCAATTAAAACGTCCAGACTGTAATGGATGCATGATCAAAGGGTTGCTTTCGTAAGCTACAGTTAAGGACAGAGTGATGAGGGTTAAGGATACTATTAACCCTTCATATAACCACTTGATAAGGAGAAAATCTGGTACAATATCGTTCTTCATTAGTAAATTATATTGCAGAGTAATTCCTGAACATCAATTAATTCAATCATGTATATAAAATGCAATACCTACAAATAAAAAAATAAATCCTTGATCCAACCATTGGTATTGCATATTGAACAATTTATATATACACAGTAATATTGTTTTTTGAAAATGGAATATTTGTTTTGCTGTAAATATCTCGAATTCAACATTGACCTACGCATAAAATAAGAAATGTACACATTTATATTTCATGAAAAATATATCGAGTTCAACCATTTAATCCATGTATTATTGAAGAGAAATATGTATTTACATGAATAGAGTCTCAAATTAAACAATTAGGTCACATATAAAATCAGAATATTACATCAAAATTCATTTAATATTAAAAACTAGAACAATGGAAATACTGTAGGCAGAAAATTTGATGGTTTCTTCAATCCCCAGCCTGTGAAATATCTTTCCTCTCTTTCCAATCATAAGACTTCACCGGTACCTCCCAGCCAATACTAGGGGTACTCTTCTTCCCCCTTAGCCCCCTAAGCCACAAAGGGGTCACACACAAGAAACCAGATTTCAATAGAACAAGATTTCCCTCATAAGGAGAGGCTTCCACCTATTGTACAAGCTTGTATCCCAACTTACACAAGTAAACTTACTCAATAAAATTTTAACAACATTTAATTCATCCAACAACAGGGTAATTTCTCTCTTCCTCACCATTCCTTTTATAAGAAATTTCACTTTGACACTTGTCATCTCATGCGCAATTAGCTAATTTTTAATAATTTAATCATATATTACTCACCCCAACACATGTCATACTATCCCCAAGTTGCACATGTTTGATCCCTTTTTAATTTAAATAATTAAAAAATTTCCCTCACACCCATAATTAGTTCCTAGATTTTCTCCTAGTTGTTCCTGAGTTCCCCAAATTCTCTTTATTTGTTTCCCATCACTAATTTACAGTTTGAATTTGATTAGGACTCTACTTCTAGTTAAGCTTAGAGTCTAGATTAACTTAGGATTCTAACTCCATGTTGACTACACATTCTCTCATGAAATGCTTTTGTTTTAATTAAAAAAATCATTTTTATTAATTCCATGCACACATTATGCACGTGCATAAATTTTAATCTCATTCTCCCTTCACTAGAGTTTANTGTAATAATCCCGCTGGATGTCTATGTTCAACCTTCACTTTCTAACATTCCAGACATCTCACCACGTAGTTAACTATATCTTTATTCATTCCTTTCCAAAAGAATAATGTTTTAAGATCTTCCTTCATCTTCATGACACCAGGATGAGCCATATACACTGCTGGATGAGGTTTGTTCAAAATTAAATTTCTCAATTCGTCATTTGGTGGTACATAAATTATTCCATTGTATCTTAGTAGTCAATCACTATCAAAATAATATCCCTCATATCTAGGTATCGTCACATTATCTTGTCTGATATTGTCTTTTACTTCCTTGTACCAGTCATCATCAATTTGTAATGCTAAAATATTTTCTCGAAGATTCGTCCTTAACGATATTACTAAGAAAATGTGGGGTCCTCGACTCAATGCATATGCTACTCTGTTAATTGTTCCTTTAATATACGTGATCTCAAAATGGTATTCTCTTAAAAGTTCTGACCAATGTCTTTGTCAAGCGTTCAATTCACTCTGATTAAAAATATGTTGTAATCCACTGTGATCAATTTTCGCTTAATTTTCGTCCAATAAGATAATGTCTCCAAAATCTCAAGGCATAAACAATCACTAATAATTCCAAGTCGTGCGTAGCATAATTCTCTTCATGCCTTCTTAGCTTCCTTGAAATATATGTTATAACTCGACCTTCTTGCATTGATATTCCACTGAATTTTTCCTTTGACGCATCTGTGCATGCCAATAATTCCTTGTCCATATCCAAAATTTTCAGTATCGATGTTGTTAATAGTTCTTTAAGCTTTTGAAATGCTTCCATGCACTACTATGACCATATGAATTTTTTTTTCTTCTGTAGTATACCTAGGGAGGTAATATGGGGCACCTAGAGAGGTACCCAATGTGAATTTAGTTATGTGTTATTAGTGGAAGTCATTTAATATATGAGAATGTGGTCATTCAATGTAAGGTAGACTAGGCCCACTATATTAATAAATGCCCACTATGATAGTTATATGTAATAAATGTGAGAAATCTCTCTAGAAGGTTCGTAGGAGATAGAGAGATCTATATAAAGAAGTGTAAGGAATGTAATGAAATATAGTGAAGAATATTGTGATTGTACAAGAAATGATTTCTTGAGGAGTGTTATCCTTCCTTAAGTATTAATATATGGTGTTACCCTACCTCAAGGGTTTTGTCTACATTCTTGTGTTCATTGTTATGGTGAATGGTTTGGTTTTTATTATTGGTTTATTGTTGAGATTTATCTTCAGATATATTCAGGTACTTAACAAGTGGTACTAGAGCACTTTTACAAATTGTTAAGAACCCGAGACCTGAATAAAAAATACACCAGAATAGATACAAGAATAATATATGAAAAGAATCACCACACAAGATATATGGAACAATATAAAAAGACACCACTTTATTATATCAAAACCCATGGGGTAGGGTAACACCATATATTAATCCTTAAGGAAGGATAACACTCCTCAAGCAATTCTTTCTTGTACAATCACAATATTTTGCACTATGTTTCATTACATTGCTTACACTTCTTTATATATCTTTCTATATCTCATGATTGAGGGGGGCATTTTTTTTTATTTTTTGGACTGTTTTTCCTTAAAATCTGTGCCATTTTCGACCACCGACTTGAGTTTTGGACTAATTCAGCATCAGCGGATTTTTCGGCTTTTTATTCAACTTTCGTGTCTGTTTTCAGGAATTCTGTTATGTCATTTATTTTCTAACCGTTTCAATCGGTTAGGGTTCCTAACTCTTGGGTTTTCCCTTTGTATGCACTTGATCGCAGTCCTTAAAAGGACCTCATTGTAAAGATTTATTTTTGTACCACTGATGAGACCCATTGGTCGAAACTAGTTTGGTTTATACAAAATATTTTCTTTATGATATTATTTTCTCAATTATTATATATTTCACATAATATTCGTTGTGTCCTTTTATATTTTGAGTCTTATGCATTCCCATATCTGGTTTAGTTTACTTTATTGTTTTGTTATCACTAGCCTATTACACATTTGTTTAAACCAATTACCAATTGTAAAGGAAGTGTGTAAATCAATAGAAGTTTTGGAAATTGTGCACTCATATATGTGTTGACCAATGTCAACCTCCTCACTAAGCTGGAGAGTACACCTCATATGAGTTCAATATGTTCTACGGAGAGGTCAGGATTAGGAGGGAGATCACTACTCCCTACAATCCTCAGCAAAATGGTGTAGCATAAAGAAAGAACCAATCCATTGGAGAATATATTAGGGAAATGATGAATGACCAGAATATATCCATATTTTTATGAGGAGAAGAATCTATGATAGTTGCATATGTTAAGAGTAGAATTCCTCATCATATATTGAAGAACATGACTCAAGAAGAAGTCTTGTCCAAAAAGAAGCCAAGTGTTGAACACTTGAGGATATTTGGTTGCCCTGTCTATATTCATGTTCCCAAGGATAAAATAAAGAAGTTGGAACCTTCAGGAAATAAGGGCATATGTTTTGTATATAGTGAGTCATTAAAATTTTACATAATCTATGTCCCAGGTCAAGAGAAGGTTGAAATCAGTAGAGATGTGACTTTTGATGAAAATATTGGCTTCAGGAAATCTATAGAAGATTCCATGCATCCCAAATATGAAGAAGAAAATGAAGGTCTCAAGGAAGAAACTACATGTTCTCCAGAACATCTCAATGTAGAACCTTTCACCTTTGAAGAAGCAGTCAAAACGAAAGAATGGAAGAAAGCTATGATAGAACAATATCAATCCATCATGGAAAATGATGTATGGAAAATTATGCCTAGACCTGAAGGAAAGTATGTAGTCACTTCAAAATGGGTTTACAAGATAAAACATGAAGTAGATCGGAGTATCAATAAATACAAGGCGAGATTTGTGTCTAGAGGGTTCTCCTAGCAGGAGGGCGAAGACTATGATGAGAATTTTTTTCTAGTTTTTAGAGACACCTCTATTAGAGCCATCATATCTCATGCAGCATCCATGGGTTGAATTTTACATAAAATGGATGTAAAGACCACTTTTCTCAATGGAGTAATTGAGGAAGAAGTATACATAGAGAAACCTCAAGGTTTTGAGGTACACCTGAGAGAAACACATGTATGAGGAAGGCCTTGTATGGAATCAAGAAAGATCCAAGAGCTTAGTTTGCATGAATTGACAATTAATTAATGAGACTTGGATTTTCCAAGAGCTATGTTGATCCATATCCTTATTACAAGGTTGTGAACGATGCACCTATGACTCAGCTACTATATGTTAATGATTTGTTTCTAATAGGTGCAAAGCCTCTCATTATTCAGTGTAAGATGAAGTATCCTCTGAATTCGATATAAAGGATATTGGTCTCATAGATTATTATTTGAGACTATAAATATGGCAGAAGCATGGTGAAATCTCTTTGGGGCAAGGGAAGTATGTTGTAAAGATCCTTTAGAAGTTTGGGATGATGGATTTAAAATCCATGGAAACTCCCATGGTGATAGATCCGAGGAAGTTGAGAGACTCTAATTCTGATCCAATAGATTCATCCCCGTACTGACAGTTTATTGGCTCATTGATGTATTTGGTTAATACATCGTTGAAAATTTGCTTTGTTGTGAACACGTTGAGTCAATTCCAAGTGGAAATTAGACATGAGCAATGGATAGATGCAAAGCACATTTTGAGATATCTTTGATGAATGCTAAATTATGGTTTGAGATATTCCTAAAACAATGACATACATATGCATGGATTTACTGGTTCAGATTGGGCATGGAGCACAGGTGACAGAAAGAGTACTTCTGGTATATAATTCAGTTTGGTCTCTACTATGATATAATGTGATAGCAGGAAATAGAAGTATGTTGCACTCAACATTGCAGAAGCAGAGTATATTGCAGCTTGTGATGTTTGTAGGAAGAAATATGGCTCTGTAATCTAGTTTTGGACTATTTGATTAGGTGTTGGATTTGATTGTGATATATTGTGATAATCAGAGTTGTGTGAATCTTTCAAAGAACCATATGTTCCATGATAGGTCAAATCACATTAAGATCAAGTATTATTTTTTTCGTGATAAAATCCATAGGGGAGAAGTGATTCTCTAGTACATCTCCACCAATGAGAAGACAACTGATATTTTGACGAAGACTATGTCCAAGATAAAGTTTGCATACTTGAGGGGCAAGCTAGGACTTGTGGAGATACCTCCCTTGGCTTAAAGGGAGAATACAACTTCCTCGATTGGGAGGGAATGATGATATATGGCATCCTAGATAGCCAGTGTGTTGGTGGACAAACATTCTCTAGGTGGAGAATGGTCCAGGAAGAACATATTGCTGGTGGGAAGACATTATCCCTATGGAGAATGGTCTATGTGGACATATTGTTGATGTACCATGGACAAGTATTTTCTTGGGGAATTTCTCGGAAAAATAGAATGGTCCAGGATAACTATTCTCCTAGGGATTTTCCTGGATAGGTAAAATGGTCTATCTCACTGAGTTCATAATAGTGACTAGAGTGGGGATATTGGTACATGACAAACATTTTCCCCGAGTTCACAGTAGTGGCCAGAGGGGGGAAAATGGTCTAGGACAATCATTCTTCTGGGACATATGTCTATATTAGAAGAATGGTTCTTATATCCCATGGCATGGATTTTAGCATCTAGGAGGACAACCATTCTTCTAGGACATATGTCTGAATTAGAAGAATGGTCCTTGTAGCCCATTGCAGGGCTTTCAACATCTGTTGGGAAAATCATTATTCTTGTGTTACAAGCAGTGACGAGGATAGGAAGTATGGTCCCTATATCACTTTGTTGAGTGAGTGACTTATGAAATACACTATGTTGAGTGTGCTAGGTTCAACACATGACTCATTCATCATCATGCCCAATTACTCACGCAGAGTATGGCCTCGAGAGATGATGAAGACGATGATATGACTTGATGTCATGATACTGTTGTATTTCATGGTGATAGTTTATGTAGCTATTAGTTTATTGAAGTGGATACCATGTTTCTATGGACAATATCTATGTGCTACTATGGTGGATGTGTTCCACGAGTAGTGATTGTGTGTCACTAGATAGTAGTTGTGCACTACTGGGAGTGGTTGTGTACCACTGGATATAAATTGTGTGTTGCTATGGATTGACACTGTTGTGATCTATTGGATGGAATTGTAGTAATTGTGTACTACTACATGATTTCCATGGAGACTAACAGTAGTGTTGAAGGTGTTTCCTAGGCCGGTGTGCCAACCAATAGTGTTGGAGGTGATTTCTAGCTATATGGAGAGTGATGATGATGCTCGTGACTTGATCTATGTGATCACGAGATAGCCTCTGTGGATATGATGATGCTACCTGTATAAAGGTATGCAAGCTTATGTGATCCTTTCCCATACCATGTGAAATGGATGGATGGTTTTAATACCATTAGAGTTATCACCTCCCTAGCTAGGATGGAGTGTTAATATTATGGTAGTTGTGGGAGGTATTAACCTCCATGTGTAACCTTTTTCTAGAATAGAATATTCTGTAAGTAAGAGAAACACTAAAAAAATATGTAGAAACCCTAGAAGACAAGTCAACTTAGTATAATAAATAGTATTAAAGCATTACCCTTGAGAAAGAGAAGTCATCATAGATAGGAGAAAAGAAGAACTATAAATAGAAGGTGCTTGAGCTCATTTGTACACTCACTTCACTCACTCTCTCAAGTATCACAAGTATGGAGTTGCAGCTGCAAGAAAGGAATGGGGAATCTTTTCGGGTGATTCTTGGTCTCTCTCTCTAGTGCTATCTAGCATAATATATGCTCCCTCCATTCTAGTATCTCTTGGTGGTATTCTTGGTGACATTCTTGGTGGTATTTTGATATTCTTGGTGCTATTCTTGGTGGTATCCTAAGAAGTGAAAATGTAACTGCTACAGTTGAGTATTTTCCTTGTATTGTACTGTTGTTGCAATTGGATGGTGTTTTATGGTTCCATCTTGTGCTATTTCTGAAGTTAGGGTTTATGTGTTGGTTCTAGTATGGATTTCTAAAATCAATCTATCTAGAAAAGTTTAAGGTGCTCGAGGGTGGATGCATGCCTATGGTTGGGTGACAATAGTGATATTTTCTATGGTAAAATGAGCAGATTGAAATATTCTAACAACTTGCACTGCAGAGTCGATAGGCATGTCTGGATAGTATGATATGTTATATCTATCGTAAGTGCAATGCGCAGGATTGAGATGGTGATTTCATCAAGACTAATATAGAAGCCAACCATTGTGGATGTAGCCCAAGGATTTGGTGAACCACTTTAAATATTGTGTCTAAATGTGTTTTGTTGATGTGATTTCTCATGGGTGTTATATTTATGCATGATTAGCATTGATATGTTTACTATATGATTGATGCACAATAATAATGAATGATACAATGTGTGACTTATGTTGTAATCTATGTTATAAGTCTTCTGCACAATAGAGTTTGGTAGCTAATCAAAGGACATGAATAAATATATTGTTCACAAGGTGAGTAAACAATAATGGATATGATGATATCCTCACCTCCCCCATCCCTATAGAAACTTGGTTCCTACAGTCTTAGTTGATTCCTTAGGTGAGACTTCACTTGCATGCAAGTGATGTTTAAAGGGTCGATATCTAAAGGGTTTTTTTGGTTGAATAAAATGAACCTAGGGTCTTATAACCATGCACAAACATAAATATATAGGGAAAGAGGGAGAGTAGTAGAGAGGGATAGAAGGGGGAGACAAAGAGAAAGGGGGAGACAAAAAGTGAGTGAACTAGTGAGAAAGAGAGAAAGAGGAGTAGAGAGGGGTAGAGTGAGAGAGGGGGGAGAGATAGGGTGAGTGAGAATGTGAAAGAGAGATAGAGTTTGGGAGATATTGAAAGAGAGAGTGAGAGGGAGAGAGGGTTAAATGTAGTTGAGAGAGAAAGAGGGAGGGAGAGAGAGAGAGATAGAGAGGGGAGAGAGAGAGAAGGGGAGAGAGAGATAGATACCAATATAAAGAGAGAAGGGGGGAGAGTAGGGGAAACATGGGGGGAGAGAAGGACAAGAGAGATCAAGAAAGAGAGAGATATGGGGGGAATAAGAGAGGGGAAGGGAGATATAGAGGGAAGGAAAGAGAAACTAGGAGATAAAGAGAGAGAGAGTGGGGGTGTTGGGTACAGGACCATTTTGTGGAAAATGCACGACATGGAGGAAATACAGTTGGTAGAAAGGAATGTGAGGCGCACATGCAAGAAGATGGGAAAGAAAGAAAACTGGAAGGAAAAGAAGTGGAAGAAAATGCACATGCAGAGGAGGAAAGCATGCAAGGCAAACATGAAAGAAGACCTAACTAGGTTAGGGTTTTGGTAAGAGAATGTAATGACTGATGAGCCATAAATAAATATAAATAGGAACCTAGGAGGTCTAAGGGGGGGATCGGGTTTTGATAGAGATTTACTCATGTGAGATGGAGTAACGTTTTTGTAACACTTCTACCATATGACCCAATATTGTAAGTTGTTGATTTGTAGAGGTTCAAGAGGGTAGATCTAGAGGGTTATATAGCAAGTTGAGGAGCCTGGTGTGATCTAGTTTGCCTCATCATATATCTCAACCCAACTGAGGATGAGTTGTAAAGTGCGCGACACTGTAGTTTTGTAACC
Source organism: Picea sitchensis (assembly GCA_010110895.2). Lineage (NCBI taxonomy): Eukaryota > Viridiplantae > Streptophyta > Pinopsida > Pinales > Pinaceae > Picea > Picea sitchensis. The sequence continues at coordinate 173,727 of SNQJ01S0010631.1, read as the reverse complement.
ACCATAATAAAAGAGCTTCTGAGCTAGATCTTTATGGACATAGCCCAAGAGGGGGTGAACCACAATAAAACTTATGTCATATGATTGATTGGTTAAAATATGTTTTACTATTTATGAGTAGATGTTAGAATAACGTATGAATGAATTAATGGATCCTATTATAGTACATGCATGAATGAGAATGGTTGTATATTGATTCAATGAGTAGATAGGAATCACAACGTGCAACTCATAGATCCCAATTTATTCCTAGGATGCAAACACTTGAGTATTGTAGTCACCCATTAAGACTATTGCAGGTGAGACTGCGCAGTGCACTCTGTGCACTGCATTGTCTTCTAGTTTACCAGGAGAGATGATAGTTTTAGAGGCTTTGTTGGATCCCTAGTAGACCTGAACCTGGGTCAATCATGTTAAATATATAACTAAAACAATCAACCAACAAATGATTCCATTTCCGACTAGAACAACATAGGATTGAGTGGATGAGATCCGTTGAAGATCTGGTCAAAGAATGTTCGATCTATTGAAAAACTATTAAAATAATGAAAGATGTGAGACCAAAGTGTCAAAAAGAATCAAAATGTAGGAGGGAATGCTTAAACCCTGGAGACCCACGAAAGAGGAAATAGAGAGACGGTTGAAAACAAAGGAGATAGAGTTTGTGCAGCAAGATAACAAAAACCCTAGAGTAACACCACACAAATATCTTGAGAATTATGTGTTTACTAATCCGCATGAAGTATTTTTCTGTGATTTTCTACACTTACTATAGGAGTGGATATTGAGGTTGAAAGAAAACCACGCAACAAATCGGATCCGACAGTTAGAGTGGACTTCAGTTCAGATCGCGCAGTTATAGTAGGTGAGTAACAAATTCACCTGCGTAGTAGATTTTTGGCTCGATAGTATTGTGGTAGGATTTATAATGAAATTTGCAATAGATATCGGGAAGTCGTGCAATGCATTCGAGCAAGAGTTTCTACGCGGGCCTTGAAGAAGGTATATTAGATTGTTATATACTTCTATTAAGATATTTATCTATAACAAAGGTGTAATGAAAATGGAGTCAGACAACTAAACTTCCCTGCATGGATGGGGGAAGGGGGGAAGTGGAAGCACTGACATAAAAAGGAGAAATGGAAGGAGAAGTGGATAAATGAAATAACGAGGAAGCCTTGGACCCAATCATGATGGAAGACAACCAGATCAAGTGGATCATGGCGACATATGGAAAGACGCACAATGGAGTACCCTACCAATAAAAGGTGAACACAAAGAAGAGATCCATATCCATGAGGGAAGGCTTGGAAAGTGACTAAGAGGAGGTAGATGATCTTCAGGTTGTGGAGCAAATTGAGGAAATCCTACCAGTAAAAAATTTGGGTCATTTTGCGATGGCTATTTCGACACTCTTGAAACGTTATTTCATGGATATTGCGACGAATATTGAGTCTCTCAAACGTCGTTTCATGTGACATGGAAATTTCGACGAACTTGAATTAACGTTGCACGAGTGACGATCGTAGGGAACTTCTCACAATTGTGACAAAAAAAGAAATAGTGTTGCCAATACGACAATATATAAAAAATTAGTGAAACCAAATGTTTGTCGCTATTGCGATGACAACATGGTATATAGTGACGGTTTCGCTATACAAATTTTGTGGTTTATATAGCAAATTTGTTGCAGAATTTCTATTGTGCGTCGCAATTGCGGCGACAATTTTCGTGGTCTATATAGAAAATTTGTTGCATGATTTTTATTGTCGTTGAAATTGGGACGACCACTTTTCTTGGTTTATATAGCAAATTTGTCGTAGGATTTTTTTATTGTCGTCAAAATTGCGTCGACAAATTTTCTTGGTTTATATAGCAAATCTGTTGCAGGATTTTTTATTGTCGTCGAAATTATGACAACAACTTTTCTTGGTTTATATAGGAAATTTGTTGCAGGATTTTTATTGTCGTCGAAATTGCGATGACAAATTTTCTTGGTTTATATAGAAAATTTGTCATAGGATTTTTATTGTCATCGAAATTGTGACAATTTTTCTTGGTTTATATAGAAAATTCGTCGCAGGATTTCTGTTGTGCGTCGAAATTGCGACAAAAAATATTTATTTAAAAACAAAAATTAAAAAATTATTTTTGGGCGAAATAAATAAAATTTTATTTTAGAGCAATATTGTGGGAATATTTAAAATTAAGGGTTTATTGGGGGCATATTTAAAATTAAGGGCCATTCGATTTATTGGGAATATTTAGAAATATCATTCTAAGTACACAGCTTGTGGGAATCTAGTTGGGCAAGGACATTGTCTTCTTATTTGTTTAATGATTTATACACAAGGCTAATTTTCTTCCAAACTTACCTTTCTAACATTATTTTTTATGACTACATGAGAAATAGTTCACATTTAGGAAAAAAATCAATGTCATAGAGCGTTTATCCATATTAATTTTTAAACTACATGTTGGAGGGTGAATTATGTTAGAAAATGAAAGATTGTGCTTGTTTTACCATTGACAATACCCTTGTCACCCAATCATAGGTCGAAGCCACCCTCCAAGCACCTTGACCTTGACAGAGAAAAGAATCCTAGTAGAAATCCAATAGCCAAGAGAGGCTAATGCACCAAGCAAGAAGTAACCAAGTTGATCAGATAGTCCAACCCAAGAACTGGTGCAACACCTTCCCCAGGACTTGCGCACGAAGTTGTTGGACTACAGTGCACAAAAACTGCTCTCTGCAATTCTAAGAAGTGTGTCAAATGAGAGACTATCACCCTATATTTATAGTGATTCTGGCAAACTTACTGGGGCCAACTTATGCTTATAGGTACTAATTAATTCATATTAATTATATTTATGCAACTGACATCTTGTGTAGGGTTTCCTTCATTTCTTTTCTTCCTTTCGAAACATTCTAATCTTGTCAAAGTTCACAATAGAGGTTCATACCTCCCGAAGCTACCATAATATCTACACTCCGTCTTAGCTAGGGAGGTATGTTCTTGAGCACAAATAGACCATTCAACTGGTAGTATCACGAGCACCGTCATTATTATCCAACTGGATAATCTCCTATGACAACTGGTACAATATCAATTTGATAGAACCCAAATTTGTCTATCCACGGTAGTACACAACTACTCAAACCGTCACACATAGTCACAAACAATGGAACATATCCACCACAGAAGTATATATCTACTGTCTGGAGACAGATAGTCTCCATAACAATCATCTGATGATGACCTGCACATAAAATATTGTTAAAATAAACTGAACCATCTGAGCCAATCTTTCACTCATATCTGTGAAATTTGAAAGAATATCTGCCCTCAGTATAGAACATCAACAATGGGATATCTTCCCTATTCTTCTCAAACAAGGAAAAATGATTGTTTTTTATTTCTGATCCTGGATCATTCCTCACCCTAGGTCATTCCTCTGACACTAGACAAAGTGTAACCTGGAGAGAATGAATCTGCCCTAAGGAATTTCAGTCCTTGATTATTGAGCCTAGACCATTCCCCACCCTAGGCCATTCTTCCTACACTAATCAAAGTGAACCCCGGAGAGAATGTATAAACCCCAAGGAATGATTTTCCAGACCATTTACTCTGTTAACCATAAGAGGAAAAGACTATCCTGTATCAACCTCCAAAACAGACCATTCCTCATGTTAACCACAATGAGAAATTGTTGTCCGGTGAGGCGGGTCGGTCTTCTTGAGTAACCCTCAAGAAGAGAGACTTCCCTAGACCACTCCCCATGTTAACGACAATGGAAAGTTGTTTTCTATGATACATCATCAATATGGACCATTTCCCATGTTAACCACAATGGGAAATCGTTGTCCGTCAGAAATCTCAGTCCACTTTCCAAACAGTTAAGAATCTGTCTAAGCTGGACTATTTTTCAATCACAAAATAAATGTTTTCAATAATATTTTCAGTGCTCCCTCCCAACCTGGAGAGTCATTTCTTCCCTTTCAACTAAGGGAGTTATTTCCACGATCCCCATCTTCTCTCAGGAATATGAAAACTTTATTATAGATAGAGGTTTTTTCAGGATATCTATTGTCTGCTCATCAGTGGGGATATACTCGAGATTTATCTCTCCTTCCTGGACTTTATGTCAATGTGTTTCAACATTTCATGAAACACGGGATGTTATGATAATCTTATACAACTCTGATTATCACAATATATTATCGTCCATTTTGGAATATGATAAAATAAATCGGAGATTAACTTCCTTAACCATATTGCTTCTGTGCATGCTTCACATGCTACCATATACTTTTCTTCTATTGTGCTGAGTGTGACAGACTTATGTTTCCTACTGCCCCAAGATATCATAGCAGAGCTCAAGCTGAAACACATGCCTAAAGTGCTCTTTCTGTCTTCTGCACTTCCTACCCAATCTTAGTCTGTGAATCCATGAAGTTGTATATTGCTGGATGCGGTATATCTCAAACCATAGTTTATTGTTCCATGAATATATCTTAATACATGCTTTGTAGTTATCCAATGCTCATGTCTCGGTTCCACCTAGAACTGGCTTAGTGTATTCACGACAAAGCAAATGTTTGGTCGAGTATTTACCAAATACATCAATGACCCAATTAGTTGTCGATATAGAGATGGATCTACTGGATCAGAATCTGGATCCTTTACTTTTATTATATCCGCATTCATAGGAGTATCCATGGACTTACACTCAATCATTCCAAATTTTTGAAGGATCTTTATTGTGTACTTTCCTTGTCCAAGAAATACTTCACCACGCTTCTGCCATACTTCTAGTCCCAAGTAATAATGCATGAGACCTAGATCTTTCATATCAAATTCAGAAGATAATTCCTTCTTGCACTGGATGATGAGATACTCTTCAACTCTTATGAATAGATCGTCAACATATAGTAGTAGGATTATAGGTGCATTGTCCATGAATTTATAGTAAACGTTTGGATTTGCATGTCTCTTAGAGAAACCAAGCCTCATTAGATAGTTGTTCATTCTAGAATACCAAGCCCTTGGAGCTTGCTTGAGTCCATATAGATATTTCTTTAATCTGCAAAGGTGAGTGTCTCTAGAATGTACCTCAAACCCTTGACGTTGTTCAATATATACTTCTTCTTCAATATCTCCATTGAGGAAAGTTGTCTTTACATCCATCTATTGTAAGTTCCATCCCATGGAAGAGGCAAGAGATATGATAGCTTTGATGGAAGTATATCTATCCACCGGAGAAAACATTTTGTCATAATATTCTCCCTCCTTCTGGGAGAAACCTCTAGCTACAAATCTTGCCTTGTATTTATCCACGCTTCCGTCTACTGCATGTTTGATCTTGTACACCCATTTTGAGGTTACCACCGATTTTTCTTTAGGTCTTGGTACGATTTCCCATACCTCATTTTTCATAATGGATTGATGCTCTTCTGTCATAATTTATTTCCATTGTCCCTTTTGAACTACTTCTTCAAATGTGGTAGATTCTTCATCTAGAAGCTTCATCATGTATGTTGCATAACTTGAGAATATTTTAGGTCTTTTACTCTTTCTGAATGTTCCTTCTAGAACCTTGAGTATTTCTGCGTCTTCTAAGGTAGCTTCAAGCCAATATGGTCTTTTCTTGGTCTTAGGTATGATATCTGAGTCAATGTTTTCACATGGCTCCATAGGATGATCATGTAGTTCCTTTTCGTCATTTTTGTTTTATGTGCTTTCTTCGTTAATTTCTTCAATCTCTTCTTATTCTATAGTTTCTTCTATAGATTTCTTGAAGCCCATCTTCTCATTGAATGTTTCGTCTCTCCTGACTTCGATCTTGTGTTGTTCTGGAATATATATTCTATAAGGTTTGGATGAATCACTCTATCCCACGAATATCCCTTTCTTTCCTGAAGGTTCTAGTTTATTCCTCTTGTCCTTGGGAATGTGAGAGTAAATAGGACATCCAAATATTCTTAGATTTTCCACATTAGGTTTCTTACCTGATAAATCTTCTTCTGGTGTCATGTCCTTCAATATATGATGGGGACTTCTATTCTACACATGTATTGTTGTCATTGTTGCTTCTCCCCATAAGAACATGGATATACCTTGCTCATTTAGTAAGGATTTTACGGTTTCTTCAATGGATTTGTTCTTTCTTTATGCTACATCATTTTGTTCAAGATTATGAGGAACAGTCATCTCCCTCCTAATCCCTTCTGATTTGTAGAATGAAATGAATTCCTTTGATGTGTATTCTCCACCATTATTGGTTCTTATCATCTTGATCTTCTTATTAGTGAGGTTTTGTATTTATGCTTTGAACTCTTGAAACTTGTTGAATACTTCATCTTTTGTGTTTAGTAGATATAGCCAAGTCTTTCTTGAATAGTCATCTATTAAAATTACGTAGTAGGAAGATCCTCCTAGAGATTTTACTGGCATCGGGCCACAAACATCTGAGTGGATTAGATCTAGACTCTCCTTATATCTGTTGTTGTTTCTTGGGAATGGTTTCTTGATATTCTTCCCAAGAGCACATCCTTTGCAGATTCCTTCATGTGTAGGATGCAACTCAGCTATTCCTTCAACCATCCTTTTGAGAAAGGGCAATGCTTGATAGTTAATGTGAGCATACCTTCTGTGCCAAATCTCATTGGGGTTCACTTCGTTATGTACAAGAGCTTCTTCATTTTTCTCTAGTAGTCTAAACATATTTCATTCACGACTTCCAATAACCCTAGCATTCTCTATGTTGGAGTCTTTATGCCGTGATAACATCTTTCCATCCACGAAAGCTATTATGTTTCCCTTGTCTTCTAGTAAATATATCGATACAAGATTCTTTTCTAAACCAGGTACATATAAAACATTGCTTAGGTGAACATAGTTACCTATTTTCATTTTGATGGAGGCTTGTCCAAATCCTTCCATGGGGTAAGTGTTTTTGTCTCCAAGCTCTACCTTGTACGACATCTTCTTCTCATTTAGATTTAAGAGTCTGGCTTGATCTCCCATCACGTACTTAGAAGCTCCACTATCGATTATCCACGTGTCATCTTCAATCGTTCCAGTAAGTGCTGAGTAGTGTAAAAGATTGATCATTTCACTCATGTCTTTGGTTGACTAGTAACTGGTCATGCCTTGATCCAAAACTTCAACTTCATCATTTCTATCTTCTGAGAGAGCCAAAAGGTGTGTTGAGTTAGGGAGCATATGAATATCTACTTTTTGAGTGAGATGCTCCATAACAAGGTGTTGGATCCAAGATTAGGGTTTCTACAACTGTGTCTACTAGTAACCCTAGCGACAGTGTCTTTGGAAGCTACTCCTGCTAGTAACCCTAGCGACAGTTCCTCAACGAGTTCAGTATCCTAGCGGCTATGCTTCCTTCCAACAATTAGAATGAATGAAGGAGGTGTGGGCCCATAACCTGTTAGAATATGAAAGATTGTTCTCATTTTACCATTGACAATACCCTTGTCACCCAACCATAGGCCGAAGCCAGCCTTCGAGCACCTTGACCCTGACAGAGAAAATAATCATGGTAGTAATCCAATAGCCAAGAGATTCGAATGCACCAAGCAAGAAGTAACCAAGCTGATCATATAGTCCCACCCAAGAACTGGTGCAACACCTTCCCGAGGACTTGCGCACAAAACTGTTGGACTGCAGTGCGCAAAAAATGCTCTCTGCAATTCTGAGAAGTGTGTCAAATGAGAGACTAGCAGCCTCTATTTATAGTGATTCTGGAAGACTTACTGGGGCCAAATTCTCCTTATGGGTACTAATTAATTCATATTAATTGAATTTTTGTAGCTGACATCTTGTCTAGGGTTTCCTTCATTTCTTTGCTTCGTTCTGGAACATTCTAATCTTGTCAAAGGTCACAATAGAGGTTCATACCTCCCGAAGCTACCATAATATCAACAAATTATCCATGACAAAAAAACATGTTTTTAAATGGTATGTTGTAGGGGGGATCACAACATCCCTCTTTACCTACTGACCAAACAAATCTTGAATCTTTGTTGAGAATCACAATACCCCCAAACAAATCTTGAATCTTTGTTGAGAATCACAACACCCTTTCTTTACCCATCAACTAACCAAACCTAGTTAACATGGGATATTATTTAATTATATATTATGTATATAAACACCTTTTTTTTCTAGGAAGAGAATTAAATTTTGACACTACAACGAGTTTGAGACTATCATTGGAGAGTGAGGAGTTTTACCTTTGGTCAATGTTCGTATCTCATGGACTTCACCTAATACTTTGATCAAGTTCCACTTCCATTTCCATTGTTTGACCTCTATTAAAAGACCAAAAGGAGCTTTCTAGTTATATTATCTCTAGTCATTGAAAGGATACAAGTTGATATTTGAAAGAGAACTAAAAAATACAAGGATATATGATAGGGTGTAATCTATATGTCTAATGAGGCCACCCTTTTGCAACTATTCAAAATAATGGGAGGAGAAATTGAGATCGTATATATAAAATGCTAACATTACATAATCCAAGTGCAGTAGGGGTATTTGAGGGTATTGAATCCATTTTTCTAGTAAAAACAACAAATTCATCAATCCAAAATTGCAATTTCAACAAATATTGCGTAGATAGAATCTAGTGAGGGAAAATCACAAAAGGTCAAAATCATTTAACATTTATCCTTCTTCTATAATTCAGTAGCCTCTAATTTACCACATGTTGAACTTGAAATATCCTTTGTTATTGGAAGGGAATACTTCTCTATAACTAATTTAGTAAAACATTGACCTAACAACTTAATCAAGACGATAAAAATCTTAATGAAATAGAAGGATATATCCATCATACGTTTGTGTGATACCACATGTAATAAAATAATTAAATGAGCCAAAATAATGTTGGATAGAAAAAGAGATATATGTGTTAAGAGGGAGGCTTAATTGTAAGGCTTAATTCATGTTCTTTTTAAGGTTGTTTAGTTGAATCAATTAAATTGTGATTTAGCAATGAATGAGTCAAAACCTACCATAACTAACACAATTGAAACCCTTAATTTAGTGTGGTATAAATTTTCCTTGTAAATCCTTGAAGCAATACATCCTAGTATTTTGATCCCCCTCACCAAATATGGTTATTATAAATGAAAATCAAAATTGAACTTGTCTAAGGTACCATAACCACCAAAGAGTTCCAAACATTCAAAATATTGTATTGAATTTAAGAGGGGCATTGCCATCAAGATCATCTTAACTATCATCGTCATTATATGACTATAACCTAGTTCATGTATAAATGAAGTCATTTAATATTAGTAACCCCACCCTAAAATGTTTCTAATGCCAATGATAAAATCACCACTAAGACATCATCAATATACTAGCAAACCCCAAAACCTACTTGTAATAACTTACACTTTGATGGTGCTTCATAGGGATTGATAATAAATGATGGTGTCATCCAAGACAACAAAAGGGTGCAGTTGGAATTGGCATACTTTGGTTACATGTGCAATAAAAAGTAACAACGAGGCTAAGTTCAAAACCTATTGCAGTATTTCAACTTAGCAAGGGATCATCTACAAATACAATATGTTCTAAAATCACTTTCAATAGGTGTGTATTATGACGGAAATAGACGCATTTTCAATTTCAGCTATATTTGATTGAAATGAGTTACTTTCATTATATGTATTATTGGATTTGAGAAAAGGAGGCAAAGTCAGAGGATACTCCAAATATTTCTCAAGGATTTGTACTTCTTCACAAGTTGAGTATTCCCTTCTACAAAGTGAAAATGGATATAGTTTATAGAAGAGCTTGCACATAAACCTCATAAAAGATTTCATGAGGTGGAAGCTTATATATTGTGTTGAAATATTAGATTGGCTCCGCATCTTTCATGTAAATTACACAAAACTCCTACAATTTCAGCCACATGATAAGATTCACCATAAGAATTTTTTAATGTTTATTTGAATTAAAACCAACTATGGATTTTTCAAATTGGTCAGATATTATCCCACACTTTTCCTTCAAAATTGAGTGGAAAGAACCTACAAAAAACATCTTCATGAAAAATGTTATGTAAACATAATCTTTCATTCATAATTTATAATATGCTAAAATGCGGTAGTGTTTCCTTCACCATTAAACTTCGACAAGAGATTTTATACCATTCTTGGGAGTTCATATAAAGGCCCTTGCAATCCCGATGAATAATGAGAAATAAATGAAAAAAACATGTATCTCTACACAAGCTACCTTGTCATCCACTCTTCTTCTAGCACCAAAATGTTGGCATGGGAAAATTTTCTATGACAACCTCATAGGTTCACTAGGAAAAAGGAACAAATTAGACCTTCCACTATTAAAAATGGCGAACCCTTTGGTTATAGCTCAATTGTCATAATCTTGTTTCTTATTAAATAAATAAATGCAACTATCAAGCAAGCAAAATTGCAAATTAAATGAAAACTACTCTAATCATGTGGGAGTGATTTTAATAACTAATCGACATGAAAAAAAAATATAGGTACAAAGAGTAGGTATAATAGTCACCAACTATGGCATAAACACCAAAACCAAGGAAAAGTCTAAGAATCTAGAATAGACTACAGATCACCCAGATCTTTCCTACTTCATGTCAACTTTGATGTAAAACAAAGGGATAATTACAAAACATCAGGAGAATAGTCCACCAATTGTCATTTATACAAAACTCCTAGGGAAAACTCCAAGGACTAAGGATAGCCTACAAAACACAAAAATCACACTTTCTTCACATCAAGTTGTTAGCATGTGAAAGATAAGTGAGCGATAAGAAAGAAACAAGAAAATAATCCACATGATACAATGTTACAACCCACAAGCACCAATATACCTAGGAGAGTAGAGAATATCCCACAACTAATCGTATATCTAAACAACATAAAGAACTTGGTTGACAATGGCTTATGTATTCACATAAGAAGATAACTTACATTACAAAGAAAAATACCCCTACAAATGTGTACACGATTTTCCTTTATACAAAATAGGGATAATCTTAGACCGTTTGAATTAATTTTAACCTACCAAGTGACCCTTGGTATCCTAAGTGACTCTCCACATTCTCTCTCTTGAAATGTCTTTTTATGACTGAAAAATAAAATTAACTAATAATCAAGTTGGTCATATTTGAAGTATAACATTTGAGGTGGGTGAATATTTAACTCAACATATTCTCATGTACATTAACCATACTATCAACCCTTTCCCTATGAATATCCAACAAAAGTTTCATTTTCAATATCTTGTTGGACAATTCATTATATGCTCATCTTGGTCTTTCAAATTGCTTAACAATGAGCACTTTGCAACTTTCTAGGACTGCCTCATTGATATCAAGGATTTTATTGGCATTAAGGTTCCTTGATTCCATCCTCTAAATAACCCTTTCTCTACTCTTTACCAACACTGCAGTCCACTATGGAACCATTTTTCTACTCTTTATTGACACTTACCTCAAATATGCTTTGCCCATCACATAGTTGAAGATAGTCATTATGGCTTGTGACCAAATTCTCTTCCTTTGAACATCCCTTGGGAATTGGGCATTCATATTCTTAGGATTTGGATGTCATCTAGCTCAACGTTTTTTACGTCACTGATTCCTAACTCCTCTTTTGGTAGATTAACCATTGAGATTTCATTTTCAATATTGGAGATTTCCTCTAGCTACTTGGTGGTTGTGATAAAAATGGTGCCAAACGTTACAAAGGGATTGATTGATGGACTTGGATCCACTAGGGTTGGAGAAAACAAAACTTAAGTGTGCTTCATTCTTCTATATTCTACCTTCTCATAATCCAAATCTCTCCTATATAGCTCCTCTTGCTCATGCTCCCAATGACACAATCTATAAACTAAGGATTGAGATACAAAGCATTTCTCAATGGCCACTTGATGAGGATCATTTACTTTGATCATGTATAAGAGAATATTGTATGTTTTATATTCCAAGAGTAATTTATCCCCAACAACCACATCAAATATTTGATAACTGTTGATTTTTAGTGGCAACTTTGGCCAAAGCTCTTTCTTGTTCTTTTTTTATTGTTTTTGTTGCCCCAATGTAGTATAGATTAAAGGGTTACCTAGTATTGGATGAGAAATCAAATAGACACATTATTTGGAAGTGTGTGTGGAGTAATTAATGTCCCATATATCCTAATATAATAGAATCTCTCTAGTAGGTACCAATAATTAATTTTCTTCAACACTTCAATGGATTATGGTGAAAAGAATAACAACTTCTCACCATAGATTTTTTCATACAAGGGAGCCAAAACAAAGTCAAATATAATGGAGTACTTCTGCATGGATTATCCACAAGCCTTGGAAATAATCATGTACAAGTGAAAAGGAAGGCTACTAGGTGGGCTTGAAACAAGAGAACTTTTAGCTCAGACATACACAATACATAAGATAAGACACCATGTAAAAATCAAGTGCACCACTATCTAAGGGAGTTTTATCCTTTGGAATACAATGTGCAAGAAGATTAGATATGAATTCTACCTAATAAATATCATCCCATGCTTGAGCACCCCATGTATAATCAAAATCCATCTTAACCATATGTATCTAGTGCCTTGTCTACCATACAAGAGGTTCAAGAGAATTCCTAAGGCTTGGAGTTCCATTTGCAATTTTTTTTATTAAGTGTACCTTACTTGTGGTAGTTTGGAATGGATTAACTAAAAACCACCATGCCTTCACAATGTTATAAACATCATGCATTTTGCTAAAAAAATTCAACCACCAAAGGCTTATTGACATTGTGGGAGGTGAGAACTCATACATCCTTTGAAGAGTATCAACGCCATATTTCTCGATTATGTCATCGCTCTACGATTTCAATGTTCAACTTGTTACATCTGCATTCTCAATCAAGGTATTTAGCATGTTTATGCATGGAAAAAATTCCTCTTTGTATCCCACCTTGTGGAATCACAAGACCTTAACATTGAAATCCTTGGGTTCCTGTCCTTGGCTTATTTTTTTGCTTGCAATGATTTGTGGAAGGTTCAACATCATTGTATATATCATAGAGGAACAAATAAGTAGGATTTGAGGCAATGTTGAGTAGAAACACCATGTCCATGAAAAAATGAAAAGACACAATGAAAGGTCTTTCTTGCATTCTCACGTCTTGAATCAAGGAGTATTGAATCAATATATACCAAGTCTTATAAGAGAAGATGAAAGTATCATTAAGTGTATGACAAAATTACATTCACAGATATATACAAGCCATAGAAATAGACTTTTGTATATTATCAGATGAAAATGTACCCAAAATGTCAATGCATTATATGCATCATTACATGTTCAGCTATATATAGTACATCTAATTGTCTTATAAAATTATTACATGACATCATGAATTTCTTTTAGTCTTCTTTTGTTCTTTCCAAGTCTTGAGTAATTCATCCATCTCCATGTCTTTGTTTACTGGGTGCTCTTCAGTAGCTGATGTTGTTTCAGTCCCTTCACACCGAGTACATCTGGTCTCGTACCCACAACGTGGATGCTGCTGTGAGGGGCCATCACCTAAAAAAATAAAAAATATTAAATTTATATGGCCAATTTTTAAATATCATTGAAGTAGTTCAATAATATTAAAAAAAAACTCTGCAATGTAATTATTTACCTGGTCCTCTAGTCGGCACCATTGGAATAGATTTCGGCCTGTTCACCTAATCTTCAGGTCGAGGAGGATCAACTATGACATTCTCTGCCATTGAAATGTCAAAATTTATAAGTACAAAATTATTAAGTATATGATTAATATATAGACATTTTAACATCATGGGCCTTAGTCACAAGAACATCTTGGGGTTGCACCTCACTGGGATGGGGCTGCTGGGGAGCACCATGATCTTCTGGTTGCATTGCACTATCAACACTCTATTGTCCAGTACTAATGGTTTAATTAATTGTGTTTCTCCCCTGATTAAAACAAAGTAAGAAATTAAAGTATGGACGATATCAAACATTTACGTATTTTATAAGTAATGAAAGGTTAATGTGCACTGATTTTTATTTACTATATCCTGTAAATTGGATCTTGGGGTCTACCCCATGCTTTTCCTATGATCAACCATGACTTTATAACTATACTTGTAACCAAGTTGGAGGTATTCCTTCGTGGTTTTAGTTCTGAATTCGTAACCCTGCATTGCATAAGGGTATGATTTTTTAATGTTTTTGGCTACAATTACCTTAAAGTTGTAAGGTGATACAAATAATATTCTTAAGATGTTTGGGTACTTATGATTCGTGACTGTAATCTCGAGTAGCCGCCTTGTCCTAGCTTATGTTGGCCATGTTTGGAAATCCTTGCTTTGGTTTCCTTCGAAGTGTCAGGCAACCTATCATCAAAATTTTCAAGTATGTTATATATAACCACACTTTAATTTAGATTTGAAGAAAAATAAAGCTAGTATTGAATTCAAAAAATTGTAATTTACCTTGGTGTACCAGTTATTTCTTCTCCTGATTTTTTCAAAATCTTCTCTTTTGCATCATGAATGATCTCCTTCCATTCCCTCTCTGGAATTGAGAGAGGATGCTCATACCTAGGATTTCCTTCCAAGATTCGTCTATAAACATCCCACATATATTTTAAATATTCACCCGCTGCAGATGTCACCTCTTTTTTATTGAACGTGTCTACTCCAAAGAGGCCTTCAAGATAATCCATAAGTTCCTTTTTGAGGTTGAAATTATGACAATTCCACCTCATGCGTAAGGTTTCCCCAAAAATAGACAAGGTCTTGCTCTCTAGGTGCCTATACAAAAGGTCGTTTCCTACACACAAAAAGATATGATCATTAATTTAAAGTTAATAATCTAGATGATTTCTGTATGAGGACAACATTAAACGATTAAAATATAAATTAAAACTACCTGGGAGTATTGATTGTTTTAATGGAAGTCCATTATCATCGACCAAAAATGTGCACGGAAGGGTCCCCGTGCTTGTCACACGTCTAGCTCCAGGAAATGCAACCATCTCAACCACATTACTATGATCCTCATCTTTGCCACCATCTCTAGACTCTGATCGAGGTGTGGATGCATGGCGGTGCGTGTCATGGATCCTATCTAAATTAGGTGTGGAAGATGGATAAGTAAATAGTTCTCTAGCAGCTGTATGACCACGCACATCAAGACTATGTAGTGTCTCTATAGCGCCACTACAGGCTCCAAAAATTCCTTTATAAAAAAGAAAATGTTTTTTAGTGAGATAATGTAAAAGTTAAGGAACAAAGTATCATAATAGAACATATGAGTACATTAAAAAAAAACACTTTAAATTATGGTTATTATCTTATATGTGTTAAGTTGTGACATAAGGAGCTTGATCTTTGCTTTGACATCGGGAGCTTGTTCTAGATGATCTAACAAGGTAGCAAGTTCCTTGTTATCTTTAATGATATTTTTTTTATTAAGACCATCGGATCAACACATGAATAAAATCCCTCTTCATCGGCGGAATCATAATCCACATGGCATGTGGACTACATATAATTTCAACAAAAACAATGTTATTTCAATAAAATTATATAAGCAAATCATAAAAACAACATAAAATGAAAGTGGAAATTGATAATCATTTACATGTTATGTAGCTAGCCCTTTTCCATGATCATCTTGCCACATTATAATATAATTAGAACCCCCAAATATTTAAAAAATTGTTAATGATAACAAAAAACCAATGTTATATATAATATTTACAACAATGTTAAAGATAATAAAAAAATATAATGCAATAAGTAGAGGTTTATTAAAGAGGTGTTGAATAAGAATCTGCACACTATTAGTCAATGTTTCTATTCTATTAAAATGGTAATCCACTAATAACTCTTCCCCAGGAGATATCCTTTTTATTGCACATAGGACTACCCGATTCTCTTCACGTCCCTCATATATGAAATTTGGTTGTTTGTTTGTTGTCCCGGGTTGTGTGTTGTTTATAAACCCTGTGATATTGTCAGAATCTTTAGGCCTTCCATCAATATATATATTCACTCCCTTATTTTTATCCTTGTTTATTAGTTGTATATAATTTGCGGCAAGTGCATATCTCGGCATACTTCGCATGTACCAGACCAGACGCATCCAACCATTATAATTGTAACACGGTCAGACATAGTCCATCAATTCAGTTACTATATTGTATTTTACAATTATTCCATCCACGAAAAATAACCCCAAGCCATGCAGGGAGGATGGTGCAATGCGATATGTCCTATTGCTGACAATGACGTCAACATCTATAGGAGGTAATTCCTCAAGTACCCTTTTTTCACTAGATACTTATACCTAAGTGGAAAATATATGTCTCCTATGCTCTCATCATCATAAGAGAACGATCCTCCTTCGGAAAGAAAAAAATTTCATACGTCTACAAAATTTTATTCTGACTTTTTCACTTCTCATCCTTGTTTGCTTATCATATCTACTAGATGCAGTCACATTTTTAGCCTTTATTTGTCCTAAGATTTCCTCACTCGACGAAGAAACATCTGACAGGTATCTATTTGTTTGTACCTTCAGTTGCATGTGCACGTGTTGTTAATTAGTAGTCCCTCTTGATTTTGGACATATTAAAGACATATTAATGTGATAACACTAAGGACATGATAAATTTATCATATGGATCTAAGAAACATATAGTAGTAAGGTTGTTGTTTGTTGGATTTGTGAAAATTATAATTATTATAAGAAATGTCCATTGAAGACGAGGGTCAATGCTACGGAGTAAGAAATCCAACCATCAGTTGGTGTGTTGAAAATATTGGGTTCTTTAGTTGGAAATATTTATAAGGCAAGACAAGTGATCCAGGTGAATATTAGTGGCCACCCACCTTTTCCAACTGGCTCAAAACAGTTTTCTGGCAAATTTGACACTTTACTATTTTTAGCAGTTCTTAACTTCCGAGGCCATTTTGAGGGCCCAAATGAGGGTTTTTAAAGATAAAGGTTATAAATTATATCCAAAGGCATGATTGAGCCCCAAAAATGAATATCCTCGATGATATATTTCCAACGAGCTATCATACGCCTAAAACGGAGATCGTATGCAAAAGTTACGACCCCAGGAAGTTGATGTACTAACTTACCCAAATGGGGCCACATGACTTTTGGCGCTTCATCTCCTAGGGTTAGGTTTTTGGATGTCTAGGACTTTTATCATTCCTATTTATTGTAAAAGGTCCTTCAGAGCCTCATTGTAATCATCTTCTTGTGAATGCGAGTAGCCATCACATCGCTTCTCAGAGATAAGCTGCCATCATTCTATCAATTTTTTCACTCTGTATTTTACAGTCTCTGTACATTTATTTCATTAATAGAAATTGTGTATTACTATATATATGTGTTTATGTTTGCATATCTGATATATTTCTGTTATATTATTGAATATCTGCGATATCTCTGTGCATTTCTTTATTATATCTCTGATCTCATTGTAAGTTTTAAACCTGCGAAGTAAAGCAATGCATATCGATTCTTAAGCAATACAGAAATTAATCAATGGCTCATACACAGAGTACATAGAGATTTTATACCGGAAACCCTCAACTGGGAAAACCTTTCTTATTTTCATTATATCGAATTTCACCATTCGCCATACAATATATACAATGTTTTTAGGTATTCCATAGATACCAAAACCCTAATCCCTTAATCAGGGATTAATATACAAATCCGCTAAAAATAGAAAAAACCGCTAAACCGAGCTCTAGGTCAAGGGATCATCAGACGCAGTTGTCGTATCTGATGCGCCCACACACAAACACATGCAAAGAATACAACACATACCCAACACTCATTTCATGCTGAAAATAATCTGGATCACCAATATTAGAACTATACAAATATTACTTTTGTTCGATACAAGAGTAGAACTATACAAATATTAGTTTTGTTCAAGCCAAGATTAGAACTATACAAATACTAATTTTGTTCAATCCAAGTTGAAGAATAAGTTATTTATGGCTATAAGAATAAGATAAGAATAACATTCTCCATTGACCTTGTGTAAACCTTTCCATTTGGTGTTTGTTGCACTAAGTGTAAAGAACAATGTTGGAGAATTATAAGACGTAAGTTAGGTATGAGTTATTTGTTACCACTTTATTACCTTTTATTTTAATTGTATCCATATTTTGTATTGATCAAATGAGGAATTAACCCAAAACTGATTCCATTAGACACAAATTGAACCCTAAGGCCAACTAAGGAGAAAAAACAAGACACGCTAATTAATCTAGGAGTCAAGCATGCAAACAAACCTTCTCACAAAGAAGCGCTAGTTGGTGATGGAATCCAACATCGCAGAATCGATGCACGAAGGGGCTGAGTTTCGGCGGGTGAGAAAGTTACGTTGACAACTTGCTTAACTAGCTAACACCCTGGTGCAAGTTACCTCACCGAGCAGTGGGAAACCCTCCAAGGAGTCTGAGTGAGTCTAGCCAACGTCGATCCCATGTACAACACCACCTTCCCTGTGCTGTCACCTTGTGTAGGAAGTATAAAATATTATGGCCTCTATGGTACCACCTACTATACCAAAGCAGAGGGGGGACAGTCGATAGTCGACACCAAGACCAAAAAATCAGGGTTGATTACTCTGAGGGCCCCAATGCGACCTCGTGATTGACCCTTGTGTTAGAAGGGCTTCCCAAATTCAGTGATATAGCAACTGGATTTCACTCTCTAACTCAAGGCTTTATGTTTGTTTAGTATCTTTGGAAAGTTATTCTCACAATCCTATTCTAATATGGGTTTGAATATCCCTATAAGCGTTTCTAGATAAATTTTAATTAGCGCTTGATTTTAGGTTGTTGTTACTCAAAGGAGTGGTCGTGAAACCGATGGCATTTTGATTCGACTCTTTAAACCATGCAAGAGGAAAATGAAATGCAAGAAATTCAACTTCAATGAGAACTAGCTATGGGAAGGAGAAAGAGGTTTTAAGCAAAGAAATAATTTCTTGATATATTACTATGTGTGCAGTACTACAAAATGACCCAAATTTTAAAAATACCATGCAAATGTCATAGTTCACTTAGTACACCTATACAACATTATCAAATGTCATCATTTCTAACATAGTAAAATTTTATGATTATAGAGACCACCATATACATCTTGAATACTCATAAGGACTCCTTCATCCCCTCTCTTTTCTACCTCCCTACATTGTTCCCCCACTTTAAATTTCATTTTAATCCTAAGCAATTAAGCAGGAGATCAGGGGTATGTTTGATGATGTTTACCTAGTGTTCAAGGTTTTCCACAATTTGGGATAGCAAGTTGTTAGCTTTTGGTAGTTAACAATAAGTAGAGTGTGGGAACTTTTGAACCTTCTACTTCATTTGTACTTTTCCAACAGTTTGGCTATGGTAATCTCAATTGAGAGAGGGTTAGAAGTTTGTTGTTTCCTTGCATGTTGGTAACATGCAAGGAGTTATTAGCTGTGAAAATGTGATAAGTATATAAATCAAAGTTTAGCATATGTTTCAGGTCCATTCTTGATCCATGGATAACAAGCAGCCATGGAAGTCCTTTTTGAGCATTTCAATCCGTATTTAAAGGATTGGACTGAATTTGATGAGTTACAAAAGAAACGCCAAGAAAATATAAAAGATGAAAGTTTAGCTCGAAATCATTGAATGAAGGCTCTCAGTCCATGGAAAAAACTACCTGCAAGGAAAATGCATGGGTTTATGGTGGATAGTGAGATGGTAGGGCGACTAAAGGGATGTTGTCCAGTTTTTTAACAAATTTCTAGTGCGTTTCTGTGGCAGGATGTTTGTTGTTGGCAGCGACCAGCTTCCTGAACAAACTTTACTACTTTCATTATAACTAAAACCTATTAAAAATGGACATGGATCATTAACAAAAAGACTAAAGGTAGGTAGTTGGCAAGGTACCGATTACCCCTTATTTTGTATAGAGGTACTACTAGTGAATTTCTTCACTACCCCTTGTGATTTTTATGAGCCTTGGATAGTTGGGGCACTTATTCGGGTTCATGGATTATGACGAGCTAGAGGATTTTAATACATGTTTATGGAAAATATGATGTTTTATGGTTCCTCTTGAGCATTTGGATTCATCCTGATTTTTGGGCATCTTTATAGTTCCTAAGGCAATTCACATTTCACAAGGCATTATCATGTATCCCAAGGCAGTCCGAGGTTGGTCAAAATAGTTTATATTTGTTCTTCATGCACCAAGACTTCTCATGCCATGTCATGTCCTAGATTATGAATCACTCATTTAGAGGCTTGTGTCAAACGACTTCATGGGACATCCACCTTGGAGGTTGCATTGTGGAACCATTTGTCACATGTGGACTTATCTAATTCTCCCATGACTTGAGGAGAAACTTGGCATGATTTGAGGAGGGTTGTTACACCTTGAACACCTCATCCATGACACTTTTGGAGCTGATTTGAAGGGTTCATCCACTCTTGAGGGGTCTTACTAATGATTTATGGATATTTTTCACCTTGGAGATCTATGTGTCCACCTTGGAAGATACCTAAAAGACTTTACTTGCATACTTTGAGGATTTTGTTGAGGATCTATCCCTTTGGAGGCCTTTGGATGCTATACATTACACCTTGGATTCACCTTCTTCCTTCATTAAGGGAGACGTTACACTCTCTTGGGGCCTTTTCACTTGGATCTTTGTACATGTGGTTTGACCACCTCATTTTTATTGTATTTTTTGACTACGTAGTTGGAGGAAGTAATATTTTATCCCTCCCTATGCTAGATATAAGGATCTCACATGAGACATTTCTATAGGCTATATATAAGGATCTCACATGAGACATTGTTATTTTATTGTAAATTAAGTTGAGAAACACTCTACATGAAGATTTTTTCTTCCTCCTTATCACTCATGGTTGGATTTTTGGAGCATTCACTCCTTAGAGCTTAATTCACATATCTCTCTTGGAGCATATGGTTGGGTAAAGGTTTCTTTCTTTGTAGATGATTGTTTTCAATTCTTGAAGCTTCTTTATTGTGGTTCTTGTTTGGTGCATAAAGATTAATGGTGAAATTCTCAAGTCTTCTAAGAACTAGTTACTACATCAATCCATTGAAGGGTTTTTTCTACCATTGGAGGGAAGAAGTTCTAGGGTAATTCATCTCCTTATTCCTTTGTTGGTTTGGTAAGTGCCTTGCTTTATATATCCATATTGGAACCCTAGAAAGTAGTACTAAGTAATAATATAAAGCCATAGTTGATCTTGTTGGTGAAGGTTGTTCCCATGATGATCCCTTCTGGTTGGTCCTTCATATCCATTGTTAATCTTGATTAGATGAGGGATTACTCTTCCTTTTTGGTTATAATCTCTTATCCCTAATCCTTGAACGAAATAGACCAGTTGTGAAGAAGGTTTGTTCTTGATTCCATAATCACCTTTGATTCACATTGACTCTATTGACTCATTCCAAATATTCGTGGACATGATGATTCAATCATACTACATATTTCATCTTTCATGGAATTCAATTTGAGCATGGGCATCATTCATGAAGATGTTATGATGAATTTGTTTTGCATTTAGTCTGAAAAAATATTGCAAGAGATGGTTTAAACTTTGGACATCTTGGCATAGGAGAAGTGTTATCTTTTGCAAGATTTGCTGAGGCATTTTGTAGGAAATGGAGCCCTAATTATCATGAGATATGTATTCCCATTGTTGAAAGACTCAAGGAAGTATATGGTGCACAAAACCCTATTGAACAAACTCCCAAATCTCATCTTGAATATGATGAAGGCATCATTGAAGCATGCTTTCCAAATTTAAAGATATATTAATGCTTGGATTCTACCTCCAACATTGATGTAGGTAACACTGCATGTGGGTAGCCCTTAAGCATCCCCATCCCTACAACATGACTGATCTTTGCCAAATATTAGGTACGGATTCCAAATTTCAAATAAAATGAAAATGAAGATGTTTGGAATGAAGAGTATGATACATGTTTGAAATTCTATGATGAGGTAAGTCCTACTATCCTACATGATAAAGAAACAAATTTTCCCATTCTAAAGTTGAAAAATGAAGAATTCACACAAACTTCCACCAGTAATCCAAGCTTCCTACTGTCTTGGTCAAGTGATGACATTGATGTTGTCTTGGAAGAACCATAAAATGGAAGATATGATGAAACCATGAATGCAGAGGGTCATAATGGTTCTTATGATATCATTGATGAATTGGAATTTGAGCATAATCCTAGGGTCAAAAAACATCTGGAGTTTTTCTGTGTAGAGAGCATATGTGACAAAGCTATAGGAACACATAGTGAATTAGAGCACACAATGATATAACCTTTATGTTGTGCTCTGATGATATTCTTTTGTTTGACCTGGTTTATGAATGTAATAATATAATGATAGGTCTATTCTGGTTGCAGATAGAAAAAAAGACTGTATTTTTTACCTTAAGGAGGAAATGCATGTTAATATGATGGAGGATGTAATTTTTTCTCCTCCTAATTTTTGGTATGACATAACCATTGTGCTTCCTAGCACAAAACTTCCACTTCAATTCAAACAAAATAATCATAGGTCATATGTGTTATATGTTGATGGTACTCCCATGTTTGATGATGATGATTATGAATATGGAAATGATCTATTCCATGACCTAGAATATCAATCAGCCCTAGATGAAAATAATGGTCATGGTCTCTCTGATGTCTATGAGATTGAGACTAGGGAATTTGAAGAGTCTCTTGAGAACAAAAAATCATGTGTATGTCTCCTTGACTCCATGAACAATGAAACCATTAATATGCAACCTGAACGAAGAAATCCTAGATCTTATGTTTTGTTTTTTAATGCCCCCCCTATTTATGACACAAATTCAGATGAAGAAGAGCATATGGGTAATTGTGTTATAGAGTTACTTTGTGAACCACATAAGGAAAAAATAAGGAACCTTCTCCATTATTCTATAGACACTCATCTTGAATACAAAGGGTTTTATTATGTGGAGATAGTTGACAGACATCCATGGTCGTTTCCAAACACTACTATTGATGTTCGGGGATGTGGAGATCAAGAACCCATTGTGAATACTACAGATAAGACTTAGGGAACCTTCAATTCCTAACAACAAAACTCGAAAATGAAGAAAAAACTTAATTATGATATAGTGGTAGAAACTATACACTCATAATCCATGATCTATGATTGCTAATTTTTATAGGGTACTCACCATTCTTGGTGCCCTTGCGTGTGCCCTCGTGTTCCCTTGTGTGCCCTTGACTACTCCCCTTGGTTGCGTGCTCCACAGATTATGCGCAGACTATCTCCTTTCTCCTCACAGACTGGCGTGCTCCCCTTGCTATCCTCGCAGACTATACCCTTTCTCCTCACAAACTCATGTGGTCCTTCTCTCCTCACAGACTATACCCTTTCTCCTCGCTGAGGTTGTGTGCACACTCTAATCACGTAGGGTATGGAGTACACAGTACATGGATGCGACTGAGGTATGGATCGGGGATATGCATACACAAATGGGGGGGGCTTCGTTTTTGTTAAAAGGGTTTATCGTTTTGTTTTTTAATTATTTTTTAATTTATATATTTATAAAATATAAATTATATATTATATAATATATATATATAATATATAAATTATATATATATATGTGTGTGTGTGTGTGTGTGTGTAATGGGTCTAATGTTTAAGAACATGTGTTTTCTCCTAAGAGGTCACAAGTTCAAATCTAGAGGGGGATAGGGTATGTATACCTCTAACATAGACTTTATGAGTCAAATCACTGGGAGGAGGGGATCCCTTGTCCCACAAACAAGGGTGTCTCATACAACAATTTGGTGTTTATCTTGTTATTAGAGATAAATTTGAACATGGACTTTGTTTATCTTGTTGATATTGACATCCTTTTGTATGAGATGGTTAATGACAATGGTTAGTGTGACCTAGAAGGCAGATTGAAAACATTATGGGTTAACACCCAAATTTCTGTTGCTACCACTTATTAGTAATAGGTTTCTATGCAAAGTGACCAAACACTCTTATAATAATCAGAGAATTTTAGCGATTGATGAGTTGCTGTGTGGAGGAGCCATCCGTCTATATCACCAGGAGCCGTCTGCCAATCTGTTGCATGGAGAAGTCGTCCATCAAACTCTGATTCATTGTGCATGGAGGAGGTTGCATCTTCAAGCTACTGAAGAGTTTTTAAGGGGGTGCACTGCATTGAAGGATCGTTGTTATGGTTAAGCTGCTGAAGAATTTGATGTTCGACAGAATTGCATGAGATAGAAAGTCGCCTCTGTGGATTTGATTATTGAATTGTTGCCACTGTTCACAAGGAATTTCTTGCAAATTGTCACATATTCTGACTGTCAGAGCTTAAGGGAGGCTGCATATCATTGTTGTTACCTCCAATAGACCCTGAAAATTGTTGTCAAGAATCATTCGTTGTCTTCTCTGGTGGTCACATTCTAGCCATATCACAAACAATTTGTTGTACTAGATCGCAGGAGATTCGCTATCAGGAAAGTGGAATAGGACCGTGTCGTGATCTATTGTGATCTAAACTTTAGCCAACGATTGGTTATATTATCACTCCAGGAGTCTTTCTAGGTTTTGATCGAAAGAGACTAGTAACTTAATCAACAACTTAATCAAAAACTTAATCAACAACTCAAGAACTCATATAAAATGTAACTCTTAATTCCAACCCCTTAACTTTATTACACCCATCACCCCTAACACTTAACCTTTATAATGTAGAATTAATATAAACCTTAACCATTGAGAATTATAACCGCTAAATCCTCTATAATGTCCTAATTATATATATAACCTTAAGTTTCATGGTTATCACCTTAATTTATCCTACAAATAAGTCATATCAACTGTAACTCTTAATTACTAACACCAATAAATTATAACCTCTAAACCCTCACCAATATAACTCCTTAACCTTAACACATATTCATTATAACCCCTAAAACATAACCATATAAATCCTTACACCTAATCCTCATATTATAACCCCAATAACACTAATCCACTAAGAAATAAGACTTATAACTCTTAACCCTTAAAACCCCTTACGCCTATAACACATGTTACCATAAAACCTAACCTACCACCCTTAGTCCCTCACACTTCTAAACATTAACTCTCATAATGCCTACATGATATAACAATGTTAAATATTAATACCTAATCAATACAACCCTTAAAACCCCTAAACATTAACCTATCTAACCCCTAGCTCCTATAACCACAAACCATCTCAAATCTTAGCTCAAAAACCTTTCTTTCTTATAATATCTATAATCTTGACCCTATAACCCCTCACCCCTCAACCTTATAATCATTAACCCCTAAAATATAAATCTTATAATCATTACCACATATAACCCCTGTAATCCCTCACCATATCACCTAATATATAAGTTATCCCTCATAACCCCTAGCACTTGATATTTATAACCTAAACAAATATATCTCAACCCCTATAATCCCTTATCGTTAACACCTAACTCATATATCCTTAACAATATCTAACACCCAACCCTTAAATTGTTGATAACCTTCATACCATATATCACATATCACCTCTTCCCTATAACCCCTAATCCAATAAATCCTAACCATTAATTATTTTAACCCCTACATGTTAACCCTATAATAATTAACCCTTGTAACCCCTAAAACATAAATCACCCCTAAAACATAAAGCTTATAACCTTACCACCTATAATCTCTATTATAACCTTACCACCTATAATCCCTAACCATAACACCTAATATATAATTATCGCTCATAACCCCTAACATAACACCTAACTCATATATCCTTAACAATATCTAACACCTAACCCTTAAATTTTTTATAACCTTCATACCATATATCACATATCATCTCTTACCTATAACCCCTAATCCAATAAATCCTAACCCTCTAATGCTCCGTCACGATTGATTCTGATGATGAACGTTAATAAGAGGTATGTATCGAAGCTAGTACACTCATAACATATGATCTAATACTATGTTCACCTTTCTATATATTATGGATAATTTGTATGAGCTATACTTGGTACAGATGTGATCAGTAATCTCTGTTATTCTATGATCAGTGTCATATCAATCATATACCTTGTATCATCTTATATGGGTGTTAACCCTATAATCATTAACCCATGTAACCCCTAAAACATAAAGCTTATAACCTTACGACCTATAATCCCTATTATAACCTTACCACCTATAATCCCTAACCATAACACCTAATATATAATTATCACTCATAACCCCTAACACTTGATATTTATAAGCTTAACGGATACATATCAACCCCTATAATCACTGACAATCAACACCTAACTCATATATCCTTAACAATATCTAACACCCAACCCTTAAAACTTATATAACCTTTATACCATATAACYCATATCACCTCTTCCCTTAACCACCAATCCAATAAATCCTAACCCTTAATTATTTTAAGCCCTACCTGTTAACCTTTATAACCCCWAATCCAATAAATCCTAACCCTTAATTATCTTAACACCTAATATATAATTATTACTCATAACCCCTAACACTTGATATTTATAAGCTTAACAGATACATCTCAACCCCTATAAGCATTGACTGTTAACACCTAACTCATCTATATTCCTTTACAATATCTAACACCCAACCCTTAAAACTTGTATAACCTTTATACAAGTTATCCCATATCACCTCTTCCCTTAACCACTAATCCAATAAACCCTAACCCTTAATTATTTTAAGCCCTACATGTTAACCTCTATAACCCCTAATCCAATAAATCTTAACCCTTATGTCTGTTAATTATTTTAACCTTGTTAACATCTATAAATCCTAACCCTTAATTCTCTTAATTATTTTAACCCCTACATTTTAACATCTATAGCATCTAACCCATATAGCCCATATAATCCTCAATAGATCCTAACCCTTAATTATCTTAATTCTTTTAACCCCTACCTATTAACATCTATAACATCTAACCCATATAACCCATATAATCCTTGTAACTTCTAATCCATATAATCCCTAATCCAATAAATCCCAACCCTTAATTCTTTTAACCCTTACATGTTAACATCTATAACCTCTAACCCATTTAATCTATATAACCTCTAATCCATATAACCTTTGAAAACTATAACCACTAAACCCTATAACTCGTATAATCCTCACCCCCATAAATTCACACCCTCAATTCATATACTTTATAATATTTAACACTTAAAACATTATAACTCATGAAAACCATATTTCTTATAATACCTAAAAAAAACATTCTTAACACCTAAGTTATACAACCCTTAATATTACTCTTAACCCTAATATTACTTATAAACTATAATATAACCCCTTACCAATATAAAATGGTTCCTTAAACTCTATAGCCTATGACCCTTATAAATCCTAACTTCTCTAATGTATAACCCCTAACAATTATAACCCAAACCCTTAGTCAACTAAAACCCCTAACTCCCATCACCTAACAACCCATATCATCCATATTATCTTAAACCTTATTCTAACACTTAACCCCAATAAATCCTAACACCTAAAACCTATAATCTATGTACCATAACCTCTAATCCATGTTTATGATAAACCCTAAAACTCCTTTCAACCTTGAACCTTAACCCCAAAGTACTATAACCCCTAATACTTATAATCCATAAGCATAAAACATTATAACTCATAACCCATATATATTGTTGGGTACCATTTTATGCTTATTTTCACTTCACAAATCATACTTTTGTCTC
>SNQJ01S0010631.1:114439-126105 GCA_010110895.2 Picea sitchensis | reverse complement strand
CTCTAACTTTATAATTACAAACAATCATGCAAAATTAGTGTATACTATAACAAACATTCAAACAATATATATACATATATATAATTTTATATAAAATTGAAAAAATAAAAAAATATAATGAATATATAGCTAATTACCATGGGTCGATATTCATTCGATCCGCCATCAATGTGCCCATATTTCCTACAATGTTTTGTAGTTGTTTCTATTAAAACTCTTACAGGACGTATGAGGAAACATATTTTACAAGTGCAATAACATCTACCATCACCCTTTTCACCTTCTTTACTTTTTTTCCCACCTCTAACAACATTCTGCGACATTCTTCCGCACAAAATACCTTTTCGGAATCGTCGTTGTTGTAGAAAGATTTTCGCAACATCTTTAAATAGTCAAGTATTTATAGTCCAATTTTAAGTCACAATCATCACAGATGTGACGACCGTGACCTAAATATATATATATATATATATATATATATATATATATATATATATACTACCTATTTATTTGTCATTTTTAACGGTCAATTTTAACGTTAGGTCATTCGTCGCCCTTGCGATGAACGTTGACCATATTAATTTAAACAAAATACATGCATCACTCTTGTGATGAACATTGACCATATTAATTTAGTCAAAGTGCATGCATCGAGATAGAGATGAATATGGGGTGGATTTAGAAAAATTGAACTTTTTCTCTTGCATGTTGCGACGAAAGAGTACTTTCATCGCAAGTGGTCATCGCAATTTTTTCAATATGTAGTAGTGTACGTGCAACATATGAGAGGAAAACAAGAGGTCCATGAGAGGGAATAGAAGGAAACAATCCTATCCATACTAATGTCAGTGTGGAACCCATAAACCCATGTGCGACCAACACACCAAGAAGAACACCTCCATTTCGACAACCGAATTTTGGGAGAAGGAAGACAACAAGATGTACATATACACAAGGAAAAACAACCGGGCTAGTCTGTTCATGAAGCATTATTCAAGTGTCTACACTGCACGGATATAAAAATTCAACATTCAATATGGTAGGACATGATCCGACCATTCGATTACCAGAATTTCGAGGAGAGGAAACATAATACCTTGAGAAACACTTGTTCATTTGTGCAAAGATCTGGGAAGAAAAATAGATCATCTATTAAGATACTAAACTTGCACAGCTATCTATCACGCTAAGAGACCATGCACTAGATTGGTACATGAGTCTAGATGCAAATAGTGCACCTGGGATGACAAGGACATTGACATACATCAAGAAATTATTGATTAATGAGTTCCAAAAGTTGAGTTGAGAGGATCAATACATGAACGAGATGATATAAATTCGACAGAAACCAGGAGAATCTGTCTGGGAAATTGACCACCGATTTAAACGTCTGAAAGGTAAATTGAGGTATTCCATGAATGACATGCAACATGGGCATCTGTTTGTGAATTATTTGTTACCACACCTGAAATACCCACTCAGAGAACAAAAATTCCCATCTCAAGTAGAGGCTCTACAGGCAACCTTGCAAATGGAGGAGAATCAGTACCACAAGAAAAATCCATCTATAGAAGAGTTGAAGGAGGATCTGAAGAATCTTACCGTTCAACTCAATTAGAATAAGGGAAAGGACAAGAGTGAAGATGTGTGGTGTACCTCATGTAGAACAGAAGGGAACCATAAGAACAAATTTCCAACATTTGTGCAGTATATGGAAACAGGGATGCCAAATCCATTGCGAAAAGGAGGACCCTGGTGTGGAATTTTCAATACATGTGGGCATGATCCATATCATTGTCCTATGATGCAGAAATACCAGACAGTACCAAAGAATGCATACTACATTTTTTGCAAGTCAGTAGGGCACGATGACAAAGAATGCAGAACCATGGATTTGATGAGGGAAAGGATTTCATATACATATAGGGTGCAAGCCGAAATGATGATAGGGAAAGTTGCACCTCAATTTAATCAAGCACCATTGTAGTATAATATTGTGTTGCAACATTATAACAGCGCACAGCCGTAGTATAAAACTGCGCAACCCTAGTATAACCCTGCGCCGTATAATCAGGTACCTCAATACAATACACTATGCGAGGATCACACTGGGTACAGAGGAGGAGGATGAGGCAGAGGAGGATTTGAACATGGAATAGGTCCAGTAGTGTGACATAACTACCAACAGCTAGGGAACTATGCAATAGAATGACCTCTACCACCCGCGACATGCATGTATTGTCGCGCAGCAAATCACGACACAGAGGATTTCACAACACTATTGGGGAAGATACATGAGAAACTGAATCAAAACAATCAAAATGTACATTGGATCTTTACAGAATATAGAGAATATGGAAAGAAAATCAACATAGTAATGCACAGAGGTACTAAAATAGGAGATAATGTGGCTAAACAAGAACTATTACAACACCAGTGGATTAAGAAGAATACCGAGCCACCGAAGAATTTTGATGCAAAAAAGGAGAAGGAGACCTTTAAGGAGGCCAAGAAAGAATTCCTCAAGAAGAATGTTGCATCTACATATACCACGCAACATACCCAAGACGTCCCAATGTATGAAATGTCGTCAGCATTGGACCATACCAGTGAAGTCCACTCGAGAAACCAAGTAAGTTTTTTTAAAACTTTCCTACAATACTGTATTCAATTACTTAAGGATCCATCATCTATTATAGTGTTATAGAATATGTTAGATATATGTACCATAAACTCTAAGGGAAATTTAGAATAGAGGATAGTCAATAACCTCCATTCCATAAGGAGAACCAACAGAGAGTTTAGATTGAATTCCAACATCGAATATTTTAACATGGGTGATGTTATATTAGATCTGGGATATGAAGTAAATGTATTACCCAAAAAGACATGGAAATGCATGGGAGAACCTACCTTAGGCTACTCACCAGTCCAACTAAATTTATAAAACCACCACAGATTTCTACCAATAGGAAGGTTGAAAGGGGTGATAGTAGATCTGGATGGAGTGCACACTAAGGAAGACTTCGAAGTGATCGAAATCATGGATGACACAACACCCTATCCAACATTACTGGGATTGGATTGGGAATTTGACAACCAGGTGATAATCAACCTGAAGACTAGGAAGATGACATTTCAGTTGGGATAATACAGGGTTATTTCGCCCCTAGATCCATCAGAAGCCGAAAGATTTGTGGAACCAACATATTTAGATCTCGAAGAAATTAACCAGTTGTACCAGACCAATGCATGCACCAAAGATTACATTAATCCAAATGTCGATGGTGTAATTAGCTAGAGAAGTATCACGTCATATGATTCTTAATCAAACACTGGTCTGGAGAATTGGCAGTAATGCCTACATGTGGTCTCAACCAAAATATGTGCACACATAGGCCGCGCAGGAAGGTGGGTTGGGACAAAAGTCAGAGAACCTCAAATTTTCCATGAAGTCAACAACTTGGAATAATTCCTAACGAGATATGAGGAAGAAGTATCAGATAGTCATAGATTGTTATCTCCTCACATAAAACTTAATGATACACCTGTAAGATGGTGGGGAACACACAAAGAAACAATCAAGGACTGGTACCAATGTAAGCAGTTACTGTGCATTAGGTTTGGTACAAAACAAAGAAGAAACCAACAACAGAAGTATGATGGATAGGGGGCACCAACAGAACACTTGGAGAAGTGTAGAGCGTTGTGGAAAATGACACCCCCAGAAGAATGGCCTCATCATTTTGTACACACATTGGAGGGCATCCCAACAAACTGGTATACGGACTAGGAACTGTGCAAAGGAACTACGAGCTGGCCAGTACTACAACAGAAATTTACAATCACTTTCTCATTTGAGCATGAGAACCCCAACATAGACATAAATATTAAATAAATAAGAGGGGTGATATGCATGAAGGAACCAGAAGTTGAACTCATAAGAGAAGAACAACAATAGAACAGACAGAAAGTGAAAGAATTGTTGTCATGCTGCCATGTATAGGACAAAGTGCCAGATGAATATGATCTGCGTGATATTCATATTGAGGAAGTTGAAGGTGAAAGACAAGTGGAAGGTCCACCTCTAGAATCATAAGTAATTCATGCGTCGATCAAGGTGAATAAAGTCAACATTTGGATAGTTGAGAATCCCAAAATGGCCAGCATTGGAGACTATTGGGACAACCAAACAGTGGACATGATAACAAAATTAATGTGCGAGTACAGTGACATGTTTCCAATGAACTTTAAAGAAATGAAGGGTATTGCAAGAGAAATTGGAGAGATGAATATCCCTCTCAAACCGGAGGAAAGACCTATTAGATAGAGGCCTTACAGATTGAACCCCATCTACAAGAAAAAAGTAAGAGAAGAAATCGACAAAATGATGGAAGCAAGAAACATAGAACCAATAGAAGAATCAGAATGGATAATCCCCATGGTAGTTTAGGAGAAAACCAAAGGAGGCATAATAATCTGTGTATATCTGAGAAATATCAACGATGCTTTCCTACATGACCCCTTCCCTACACCCTTTACAAATGAAGTCCTAGAAAACGTGGGAGGCTAGGAAGCATACTCATTCACTGATGGATTCTTAGGCTACCACCAAATCAATATAGAACCAAAAGATTGACACAAGACTAACTTTTCAACATAATAGGGATCCTACCAGTACACAGTCATGCCTTTTGGACTGAAAAATCCACCAGCAATTTTCTCCAGAGTAGTCATTGCTGTCTTAAAAGAATTCATCCATCAGTTTTTAGAGGTATATTTGGATGATTGGACAATGTATAAACTGTTGAAGGACCATGTATAGGTATTGAGGCCGACGTTAGAAAGATGCATGAAATGCAAAATATCCTTGAACATTAACAAATGTATATTTGGAACACCCTTCAGAGTTCTATTGGGTCACATAGTATGCAGATAAGGTTTTATTGTGGATCCTGAAAATATTGTAGTAATTGTGAACTTAGCACCACTAAAATTAGTGCACCAGCTACGGGCTACATTGGGACATATCGAATATTACATAAAATTTATCAAGGGGTATGCACAAATCATTGCACCGATGGAGAAATTTCTCAATAAGGATACTAAATTCCAGTGGAATGAGAGATGCCAACAAGGATTTGACACCCTGAAGGAGAATATGGTCACATCACCCATCTTAGTATTTCCATATTAGGAGAATACATTCCATGTGGATGCATCATCCATATCCATGGGAGCTATTCTATTGCAACCAGGAGCAGGGGAGTTGGACCATCCAATAGCATTTGCAAGCAGAAAATTGTAAGACTCCAAGTAGAACTACAACACTACAGAGCGAAAAGCTCTGACAATGGTATATGCACTTCAAAATTTTAGGCATTACCTAATTAGAAAACACTTTAAGATGTTCATACATCTTTTAGCCCTTAAGTACCTAGTCAACAAGCCAATGTTGGGGGGGAGAATTTGTCGATGGTTACTGTTGTTTCAAGAATTTGACTTTGAAGTCATCATTAAACTAGGGAAGATGAATGCAAGACATGATCACTTGTCAAGGGTCACTAATGGAGAGGAGACTACAAACTTAGAGGATACCTTCCCTGACRCACAGTTATTTTTAGTCCAGGTCGCGAATGATTATTTTGCTGACATTATTGAGTATTTAAGTACAGGGRCTGTGCCAAAGGAATTTAACAAAGCGTGGAGGAATAATATGGTTGTACGAGCATATGTATACCATTTGATCGCAGGGAACTTATATAAAATTGGGCAAACAACATCTTGATAAGGTACGTGATAGAACACAAAAGACCTAGGAYACTGGAAGAATCCCATGAAGGAACAGTGGGAGGACACTATGCAAGAAAACCTACCATGTAGAAGGTACTATGCGCAGTATTATGGTGGCCAAATATTCATCAAGATGAAAAGGAAAACTATCAACAATGCGATGTTTGTCAAAGGATTGGAAAACCAAATAAATGGGATGAGATGCCCTTAGACCCACAAGTAATGCTACAAGTGTTTGACAAATGGGCTATCGATTTTGTTGGTCTAATCAACCCACCCGCAAGAAGATCAGGTGCATGATACATCATAACTATGATGGAATACCTCTCAATATGGGTAGAGGCATCACTAGTTAAAGACTGTAGTGAAGAGACAACAACACACTTCCTGTTTGAACATGTGCTCACTAGATTTGGATGCCCAAGGATTCTGATGAGTGACCAAGGAACTCACTTTATCAACAACACTATCTGAGCTCTGATTGAAGAATTTGAGGTCTACCATCAGAAAAGTATGCCATACCATCCTTAGGAAAATGGAATAGTGGAAAACTTCAACAAGATTATAGAGAATGCCCTAACCAAGGTTTGCAATGTCAATAGGGATGACTAGGATTCAAATATACCAACGGTATTATGGGCATACAGAACTACTTGTAAGAATATGTCAGGGAAGACACCATTTATATTGGTGTATGGAAAAGAAGAAATGGTGCCATTAGAATACTTGGTACCAAGTCTACGTGTCGCAGCAATTGAAAACATGACAGAGTGAGACACAGTACAAGAAAGGTTAAGTCAGCTGATGATCATGGAAGAAGATAGGATTCTAGCTGGCTTTCACGAAGAAGTATAGAAAGCAAGGGACAAATTTTAGTATGACTGACATATCAAGAGAAAGAGTTTCAAGGAAGGAGACCTAGTCCTACTATATGACAACACGTTTTTTCAACATCCAGGAAAGTTCAGAATGCATTGGTTGGGACCATATGAGGTCAAGACTGTCACAGAAGGAGGAGTTGTACAGTTGAAATATTTGGAAGGAATATAATTGAAGGTCATGATCAATGGGATTCGACTGAACCTGTACAAGTACAGTCGACCACCCACAACTTGAAGGTTACCATGTAGTAAGAAAAAAAAAATATCCACACGCGTAGGTGAGAAAATCAATGCGACGAGAAGGAAAAGAGTTTACGCACACAAGTCATTGAGTTAGTGTGAAGAAATAAGAATAATGTACCATAAGAAAAGGGTATAGAAGCCAAGTAATTTGTGCGCTCAAAAATCCCAGCACGCTAGAAAAAGGACCAATGGTCGACAAACGTGGTGATTCAGAGAATGACAGCTGTGGAATTCAGGCGCCAACTAGTAGCGACGGTTGAAATTGTGACAGTCCACACATACAGGTAAAGAACTTAGCGTGACGGAAAGGGAAAAGTCCAAAAACATGGCGCAAAGGAAAACAATGAACACGTACAATGGTACCACGTGCAGGACACACTGCCAAAATTGCAAAAGGGACAACTGTCAGTGTAGAACATTTGTCACTTCATTGTCCTTCTATGAAGTTGAAGAAAGGGGGAAAAATCAAATCAGTGTGTCAATTGATAAGGAGAATAACACAAAGCTGAGTGAAAGAGTGTTAGAGAGAAAATTCGATCGAGCATCTATCAAGTTCACATATTTACAGCCTAGACCTCGTTGCAATGTCACCACCTTGAGTTGGAGAGTCGGGCAGGGATGGGAGGAACACATGAAGTACTGATCGTGCGACAGAAGCATGCAAGAAAGGGGTACCCATAGTGGTGGATGTGGATTAAATCCTCACACTAGAGTATGAAACAAACCCAGTGACAGGAGAGGAGGTACAGAACCTAGCACAGGAGGCCGGGAAGATGGAGGAGGAACTGAAAAGAACTGAGTCTGATACCTCGAGGAGACAAGGGCCACGACAAACTGAGCAGACCACGGGTTCAATACCATAGAGCCAAAAAATAGAGTTAAAATAGGTAGCAGTACACGAGGGTGTACCAGAGTTGGGGGCCTCATCCCCACAAGACAAATGGAAGGGCCAAGCTGATAGGAGAGCATACGATGGGTCCCAACCACAGGTAGAAGGGACCCTAGTTTTGCCAAAGATTCTAAGCAGGGTGCACATAGACGATGAGATGGTCGGTAGAGTGACTTCTATCAAATACTTTGACCATGATCTGGCATATGTCACCAAGTTTCCAGATTTGGCGTCCCAAAACTACTTAGAAAATAGGGGAGAAAGTTCATCAGGAATGCCACTGTTAGAGCCGATGTAGTGGATTCTTAGGTTGTACAACATAGGTATCATGAATTTACTGGATGTCCCACACTTTGGGTGGGGGAAACATATTAATGCCTGCATCAAGAAAATGGTTGCATGAGTGCACGGTGGGATGTTATGGATGGATAAGAAAGTTCCTATCACTATGGACCTAATCGTAGCAATCACGGGGCTACCCACAGATGGGGAAAAGTTAGAACAAAACTTGGAGGACAAAACCAGAGCCAAGTCCATATTAGGTGAGATTAAGGCCAATTATGGCGTGGAGCAAGGAAACAAGGGCGTCATAATTAGTGACATCAACGATCTTGTGACAAGGTTTTCCACCAGACTCCTCGGATGAAAACTAATGCGCAAGTGTCGCAAAGAGGAAGTATCGGCCAGTGTGGTCATCGTCTCCATGCAATGTGAAAAGGGGAGATCGATGAGATGGGCCCCATACCTCTTAAATTCATTCTTAGAGGACTGCAAGGACACACAGGACTGCAGATTTAACTTCCACTACTCATGGTTACTCATCCTCATTGGCCTCATTGGCTGGAAGGAAATGGTCTACAAAATGTATATGGAGAGACCAGGGAAATGAGGTGCAACAAGATACGTCTCATTATGTAGAAGCAAAGGCCCCAATAGAAAGAAGACCAACACAGACATATTTGCGAGGTATTTCTAAAAAATACAAGACCTTATTGTAGATACATGGCGCATTACACCAGAGACTATCCAAGAGTTTGGACAGGTTTCCAACTTTAGGGAAATGTGCCATAACTTATGGATGCAAGAAAAGAGAGACAAAGCCAAGGAATGGCTACAACTCAACTACTACGTGAGACCGAAAGAAATCTAGAGAGAGGTCTAGGAGTGGCCCGAAGAATGGAAGGTATCAGATATTCCAAATGAAGTACCAAGTTCAAAACCTCAGACGCAAGGAAGAGTAGCCCCAACACACCAAATAGGTATCAACGAGGTCAAAACTAAAAAGAGGATTGCCCAAGGACAATATGGGGTAAGCATCCCAGCCAAGAAGAAAGCATGAACTCAGAACAAACAACCAAGGGGATCTACACATGATCCATCACGCGTAGAACAAGCGCCAGTGCATTCAACGGAAGAAGTGTGCGCAGAAGAAACAAGCATAGGGACACATGAGATCCCTGAGGAGGAAGAACAAGGGACAAGAACCCAGTAGATTCCTGACGCTGGAGAAGTAGGGACAACCACTGCAGGAGATACCCAAAGGGCCACTAGTCCTGAGCCATCAACCACCCAGGAGAAGTGGCTAGGGGAGCATACTGATGGAGTCCGAAAAAAGGCGAAGGCCCACAAGCCAAAGAGCCATATATCACTAAACCTGGATGATGTGGATTCAGTGGAAATAACAGTCGAGGAGAGACTGGCCGAGGTGTGGGAGAATGCAGAGAAGAACATGGATTCAATAGAATATCAAGTGCAAGAAGTAAAAACTGTGTTGGAGCAGTTAAGGATCGGGGTAGCATAGGCACCGAAAGAAACACCCACACAGGCTAAGGAAGGAGTGTGAGTGCCTGAGATAGTGTAGTTTGCAGCATAGGAGAGCATCAATTTCACCATCATGCTGAAGATGATGTTCATTGATGAAGAAACAATGCAGAAACCCCTAAAGGACATCGAGACATTGGACTTGGCATTGGCCAAGACTCCAACAAAGGAGTTGTATAAACTTCAGGTAATCTTTGCACAGGAGAATTAATCCAGAGAAAGAGCGAACGTGACAAACCTATAGGTATCCCAGATAGAAAACATGTAGATCAAGGAATCCCTCAACCTTGAAGCACAACATAAGGAGAGAGTGCAACAAAAAGTGGAGGAGATGGATAACCAGATCCACATGTTTTTTCAAACAATTCCTGAGACCATAAATGAGGAGGCAGGGTCATTGGAAGAGAAGCTACAGAGGATAGAGAAGACCATCGAACAATATAAATAGAAGATTAAAGAGATGGAGGAGCGTGTCACACCCACTACTCCCCCAGAGTTTAGAGTGCAACAAGAACATGAGGCAACAACAGTTGAGGAGGACAGAAGCCAAAGAATATAGACATCCACTGAACTATTAGAGAAGAGTGAGCAACAGTGGACTCACCTCCAAGAGGATGGGAGCCTCTAGGAACTACAAGAGCAGGAGAATAAACTCCCCGCAACAATGGTGGAAGTGAACCAACGACAGAAAACAGTTTCACTGCCAGAGAATATCAAGAATACCAATGAATTGAAGGCTCTTCATTTGGAAGAGAAAGAATTGCAAGCGCATAAGATAGCAAGACAGGCGTTGTTGGAGCCCCTGTAAGAAACGTCGGAGTAGCTGGTCATGGAGAGTGATGCAACTAAGAAGAGAATTAAGCAGATCAGATCCGAGGGAGGAGAGATGTTACAATCTCTTATCAGAGATAAGGTGGTCACTGCTATGGCCTAAAAGAGAAGTCAGGCTCAACAACAGTGCCAATGGATAATGAAAATGTATGATGCACTGCAGCGGGCAGTAATAGGTGCAGGAAGCAAGAAGTGACAGTTGTATAACTCAGGAAGTGACTCGGGACAAATCACGATGTCAGTGTTTGGGGCATGTTGGGTACAATACCATTTTGGGGAAAAGGCACGATGTGGAGGAAATAGAGTTGGCAGAAAGGCATGCGCGGTGCGCATGCAAGAAGAAGGGAAAGAAAGAGAACTGGAAGGAAAAGCAGTGGACGAAAACGTGCATGCAGAGGAGGAAAACACGTAAGTCCATCATGCAAGAAGACCTAACTAGGTTAGGGTTTTGGTAAGAGAATGTAACAGCTGATGAGCCAGAAATAAATATAAATAGACACCTAGGAGGTCTAAGGGGGGATCAGGTTTCGATAAAGTGTTACTCGTGTGAGAAAGAGTAACTAGTTTGTAACACTTTTGTTGTATGACCCAATCTTGTAAGTTGTTGAGTTGTAGAGGGTCAGGAGAGTAGATATAGAGGTTTATATCGCAGGCTGAGGAGCCTAGTGCGATCTAGTCCACCTCATCATATATCTCAACCCTACTAAGGATGAGTCATAAAGCACACAGTGCTTTAGTTTTGGAACCACCATAATAAAAGAGTTTGAGAGCCAGATCTTTGAGGACATAGCCTAGAGGTGAACCACGACAAAACC
The DNA here is from genome assembly GCA_010110895.2 of Picea sitchensis. Taxonomy (NCBI): domain Eukaryota; kingdom Viridiplantae; phylum Streptophyta; class Pinopsida; order Pinales; family Pinaceae; genus Picea; species Picea sitchensis. The sequence goes on along the minus strand of SNQJ01S0010631.1, from coordinate 114,832 downwards.
TGTGTCATATGATTGAACGGTTGCATATGTTTTACTATTTATGAGTAGATGTTAGAATAATGTATGAATGAATTAATGGGTTCTATTACAGTACATGCACGAATGAGAATGGAAATATATTGCTTTAATGAGTAGATAGGAATCACAACACACAACTCACAGATACTCATTCAGTCCTAGGCTACAAGCACTTGATTATTGAAGACACCCATTAATTCTATCTCGGGTGAGACTATGCAATGCACTCTGTGTGCTATGCTTCCTTCTTGTTTACGAGGAGGGATGATAGTTGTAGAGGCTTTGTTGGATCCCTAGTATATTTTAACCTAGGTCAATCATGTTAAATATATAACTAAGATAATCAACCAACAGGGGGAGAGAGGGGAAGAGAAG